>OMKQ01095672.1:0-10000 GCA_900302335.1 Phycis phycis
CCAACAAACATCCTCTGCCGGCCCCTCCCACACACACGCACACGCACACACACACACACACACACACACACACACACACACACACACACACGCGCATCACTCCTTAGGTATGAGAACCATTATGCAAGACAAGCTTTTTAAAATACTTTCATGGTTGTAAGCCAGACCATGGCGGGTGCAATCGTTGATGAGCTTTAGTAATAACATGCATCGTTGTCATTTTTTTCCAGGACACCATCGCTTTTTAAATAATTTGAATTTGGAGAGAGAAAGGCTGAAGACTGTTACTAGGCAGAACGGTGAGTGAGGAGGAGAGGAGGTATGTGTTAGAGTGAGGTGGTGGGAGAATCAGGAGACACAACAAGTCAGGGGGGCTTCTTGGAGGATGAAGGCTGGAGGATGAAGGCTGGAGGAGTCTGGCACACACACACACAAACACACACACACAAATATGTTTGCATTTGTAACGACGCCTCACGTCTCAATCATAACGAGGAGTGAATGACGTACATATTCTACGTCTGGACCCCAATTTTTTGTTTTTCTAAATAGCATCTAGTGAATAGTGTAGAACACACACACACACACACACACACACACACACACACACACCTGACATAAGACAGGAGGCTGAGGGCTCTAAAATGGGAATTCTCCATAAGAAGGGAAAACACACTGATTATGCAGCAAGTTAAAATTAAACAAGTTAAATAAAAAAAAATGAAACAAAATTCTAAAAAAAAGGTAAAGATTGGGAGGATTAAGAACACAGTTATTATATGCGTATTCACTGAGGACAGAAGAGTTGTGAGGAGCGTGATTTCCTTCGGGCCTAAATCCTGAAAATTAACAGCTGTTCGCAACGCACTGAGTAGCGCTATACTGGGAGACACGCTTGACTCCTGCGGTATGTGTTTCGCCACTAGGGGGCTCATTCAACAAGAGGAAACGTCCCTCAACTGCAAAGGAATTCCTCCGAAATCCCCGACACTGCTCTGAATTCACAGTGGCTATTCCGCACTACCAATTACACAACCAATTACAATCAGGCTGCATGCTGAGCATGGTGAGGTTTTTGTGCTTTTCAGGTGTGTGTGTGTGTGTGTGTGTGTGTGTGTGTGTGTGTGTGTGTGTGTGTGTGTGTGTGTGTGTGTGCAGGATGAGAATCACGCCATCCGCAATGTGGTCTGACCTGCATAACACCCCCCTCAATCCGCCACTTACAGTCGGTTACGATCAGACTTTAACACCATGTCGGCGCGAGAGAGGGACGGGTTCGACTGGTTTAAGGGAGTGGCCTCACACAGTTGACTTACCGTTGAAGTTCAACAGTCAAGTTCAATAGTCTATACTCCAAATAGGGGTCCGTTTATCCTGTGCCCATTACAATACATGAAGTGTATATATACTTACAGTAAGGGGAGGTATAGAGCGCCCCCAATACTATGTCAGCTACGACAACCTTTAGGCAAAGGGAGGGGGGCGGGGTGGGTTGCCATGGTTTATCAATGGGCGATGAAGCGATGAGTAAGACCGTGACTCACCTGCGTAGGGCAGAGTCAAGGAAATTCTACCACGCATTCCGGTGGGGTTTGTACCTTTGCGTCATGCGTCTAACATGCCAACCAACATGACTTGGAACACACAATCACTCACAAGCACACACACAATTGCGCAGCATAACAGGAAAGCTCTGATGCTTGAGACGCAGCAGAATTCTCGAAAGAGGAGGCGAAGGAAGTGGGTCAAGACCTGACAGAGCGATGCTCATGAGCCCGGTCTGTTTAGCAACAATAAATTGTTGCCTTTTGGAAGCCTTCATTGAATAATGGTGGTTTTCAGAAGCAATTATATTGTGCAATGCATTGATAACATCCAACCCATATCCATATGGATAAACGTTACGAAATGAAGTAACCAAAAGGATGACGTGCGTAATAATACGAATAGCTTGGTTGCATTGAAAGTTAAATGGAGAGGAAAAAAACAATATCACACACACATATATATATATATATATATTGATTTTCCTAAATTGCGTAACATGTGAAATTGACACCATTGTAGCCAATGGGATGGAACGAATAAAAACAATGGTTCATCAACATAACCGACCAATGATAACATCGTAGACGTATAGGGTATTGGAGTCTGGGGATAGATTGAATACAGGTCTTTGTCCCACATCACGCGTCTCATTTGGTTCAGTTAAGTGCTGCTGGAATGAAAGCTCAATAGGACTTCGGGAATTACGCATAGCCTGCGCAATTTGGGTTATGGTTCATCACCAATATGGGACAAGGCATGTCGTGCTACAACGTGGGTGAAGATGCACCCACCGTGGCATGAGGAGGCGACGACTAATTGGGCTACGAAGAGCCATTATCTCCTTTTAGAGTTAGCCTACCTGCGCCTGTTACGCAACACTCCTTGAAACGAGACACAAAAGTGGCTCACAACGCAGTTTCCTCGTACATTTCCATTAAGTTGAGAGGGGGGCAAACACAGCAATTACGTTTACCACGTCGAATGAACGTCTCTCCTATAATTTTTTTTAAAGTAAGCCTCCTAAGCCTGATTTGAATTCCATGATAGGGATGTGGTGGAACTCACCTGCCCATTTGCCCAGCTTGGGAGAAAGCAGCCGTCCATTTCCCAAAACCCAAATCCGGATCCCGGAGAGGAGTCTGTAGAGCAGCCACAGAGCCAAGGAGGCCACGGTGAACGCGCCGACCCACATCAGCGGCGTCTCGGCCCGTCGCAGCACGTCCTCCACGTTATTAGGCGACTGCATGGTAGCGTGTTAGTAGTAGTCTGTGCTAGACACCTTCGGGCTCCCAGCTAATGTACTCTCGAATTGCTAAAAGCTGTACGGCGTTAAAGAGTGGTCCTTTTATATGGGTCTTCTTCTTGTAGCATCACACAGACACACACACTCACACACATACATACATAAACACCCCCAACTCCCTCAACACTTGTCTAGCCTGATTTTTAAAGCGCGCCGCCCACCACCTGCTCTATAGACTCCCGGCGAACCCTCCTCCGTACCACATTGGCTACGGATCCTGTCCAACAGCTCACGTGTCCAGTCGTTGGCCACATTTGCATGTCAATCAAAGAAGACACCAATTCCCCATTCATGAAACAGGGCGGGTCAAAGGAGACGAGAATGAGCTTCGATTGGGTAAACATTACGGCAGCTCACAACCGGGAGTGTGTCATTGGTGTTGGCTGGAACAGGTATTTCAGCTTGAGTGATAGTATTACGACCCCCCCCCGCTCCGAAACCCACGCTTTCGAGAAAAAAAAAGCCCACTCCACTTTATGAATGAAAGGACGTTCCCATTGGACATCGCTTCCAACCGCATCCCTCCCTTTCATCATCTTCGGAACGAGACAAAAAAACGCTAAAGAAATAGTCGTGGCGTCATTGGTCTCCAGATATGACTCAGACCTGTCTATTTGGGGTCTGCTTCGCTGCACCATCCGTCCCGCAACGACTTAGAATTCACCAGGAAACAGTATCATGGATGAACGGGATTGCGTATACCCGCTAGTTAAACCCGTGTGTGCGCCCTCCGTTCAGTGTAGAAAACGGAGCGCGCACGAAAGATGCCCATAAAACTACAAGATCCATAATCCACCTTAGCTAGGCTAGTGGTAATCTCGCGATGCCATTTCATAACACTGCATTCCTTTTCCAAAACATTCAGGTGTTATTTCGCATGAAAATGTAGGTTACCAAGACAAGGATTGCGATTTGCCATCGATTTATTTTGAACACATTTACAAGGCAGGACATTAGAATATATTTCATATTTTTCTAGCCCTTTGATAGTTTTCGCAACAAAGTGGGTCACCATTCCTTTTCCCAGAACCAGGCGCTCCCCCCTTTTCTCAAACACTTGGCTGGGTTTTTTTTTTGTGTGTGCCGCCGTCCTCGAGCCTCGACCACGCCAGACTAAACACGAGATACACATCCCACGGAGCACTTTGGTACAAAGTCAACCCTGCCGTGTACTCAGCACAGGTGCGAAACTATAGGAATACATTCGTATACCGGCAGTGACAAGGCAGTGAGGCACATTCCTCGACACAAGTTGAATGACCGATACACGCCGTGGTGACTTCTGTTTCATGTGTTGCCCTGAGTTTAAAGTCAGTCAACTTTCAGTGACACGTACACTGACTGACATCAGACATCATGTATGGGCACAATCTGACCAGCTGGGTTAATGGCGAAGTACGCCAACTATTTATAATGGAACACACACTTTATCTTGTATATTTACAAAAACTCTTCCATCACCAAATATAAAGTTTTCGACACATAAACGAAGCCATTAATAACAATTTTTTCCCATACTAATAATAATAATATAACATAACATAATAATATAACATCTGTTACATCACATATGTCAGGCATATAAGCGAGGATGTCCTAACCACCACAACAAACAGCACAAAGTAAAGTTGCGCTTATACAGTATTCCATCCAACGTCCACACAGTTGGGGCTTGCGTCAGTGCTCCCAGTCAAAAGCTGAAAAAAAGAGAGAAAAAACAATATTGTATTTAGTCTTGTAACTGTGCAAAAACGAACTAAACTCCCGGGTCGATTGTGTGAAGTGGCCAAACCAAGACATGGAAAGTGAATGTTATTGAAAACAAGACTTTTCGGTGATGATGTTCTGCCTCACCTCGCTGAACGCCTTCGTACCAACAAACGTCGAGGGCCAGACGTTTACTGTTATTGCGAATGTAAAACACTTGTTTTTCACGCATGGTTCTGACAACTCTCTCTCTCTTTTTTTTTCTCAAAAGGATTTCTGGCGTAAAGACCGTCGAGGTTACTCCACCATAGTATGGGCCATTGATCATGCAACACACAGCTTTCAACCAGCTTCCTAACATTATATAGCACGATTATAACAATTACTTTAAAATGTGTATGGAGCCCTAATTAATAATAATGCCTTCACTTCCTTCGAATCTGAGAAAAACAACGACGAACGGTTGGACGTCAAATGAACGTTTCAGCACCACAGCACTGGACAGAGACATGAGCTGGGCTGCAGTCAGTCGTGTTCCCACCTCTCAAATATACAATGATCTACTCATAGTAAGAATAATTACATCTTCTGACGTCATTTTTCTCTATAAATTCTCCAGTTAAATCAGAATTAACATTGCCATCCAATTTGGGACTAATAACAGTAGTCTATAGTTTGACAATGGAGTTAGCCACGCAAATTATTATGATGTAGCCCTACAATAATGATCTCTTTTACAAAATGTACTGCGTAAGTAGAACAAATAAATACAAACTAACATACCTTTTCTCAACAGCAACATTCCAGCTCGTCTACAAACCAAAATGAATGTTTTTGCAACATTTGTGCCACAGTAAATATATTGCAATTTCCAAAACAATTCAATCCAAACATTTTGTAGGCAAAGCAGCACAAATGTGCAGGAAAAATGAACATTGTAAAAATTGCTAAATGTTCTTTGATGAAACAATATATTTCCCTTAGGCTATAAGAATCTGTGAGGAGTGCTAAATGTTTCAGAAAATGTGTGTGTGTGTGTGTGTGTGTGTGTGTGTGTGTGTGTGTGTGCGTGTGTGTGTGTGAGTGCGCGTGTGTGTGTGTTCCATAATTACCTGTAGCTGTAGGGGATCGAAGGCAGACACGCAGAGTGGTCCGTCCTTGCGCCGCGTGTTTGTGTTCATTCTGCAAGATAAAAAAACACAGTGCATTTCAACATGTCTTCCCCTTCGCTGGCACTTTTAACATCCCGTGAAGCCCCTTAAGGTCTGGCAGTAGCAATGCAGAGGAGACAGATTATGTACAACAATTATGAACTGTTACATCTGAAGTTACATTCACTTCATCGATCAGCCATCAATATGTTGAAACATGAAGTATCCATTTTTTGTAACAATAGTTAGATTGAAAACACCTCAACGGTATTGTTTTAAAATTCTTTTTATATATATTTCAATCTAATATATTTATAAGCAGTATAATACACTATATGCCCATGCAGGGAAATAGGCAACAAGATGTGTCCAATGTTATTTAGATACATCCCCATTCTCTATCAGAAATAAAAGTCAATAACAGCCAGATGTTTGAGCTTACAAAAAACATTAAGCTATATTTGCTGTATATTAAAAAAGACTACTTTAAAGTATATAAGAACATATATATATATATGTTTGTTGTTCGTGATTTTCCACATTTCAAAGTGAATTTGCTCCATCGTCATAAAAATATACACATGAATGCACAAAATGGATACGTAATAAAAAGTCACGTTTTGATATACCAAACAGCACATGTTACTACCCTAGAAGCATGTGGCTGGACAGAAACACGCACACAGACAGACAGACAGACAGACAGACAGACACACACACACACACACACACACACATACACACACACACACACACACCCATAGTCACACTCCTTTGATTGATGGAAACATTTATTAATTTGCAGTAGTTCCTGTTATTTCTTTACATTACAATACTACTACTATCATAATAGTAGTAGCTATTGAGCAAATTCATGGCAATAACTTATTTTTTCTAAAGTTCTATTTCTTCTTTCATGCAATGAGGCACACGCCGAAATTCTGTCCAAATATCTTACTTTTTATGTTACAATTTACAGAACTTACAGAATCCACATTAGTATTTACGTTTTTTTCTTACAGAATACATACAATGTTTTTTTTCTCCTTTGTCGTGGGAACTAATGAACCGTTGAGGTCAGTCAGCCTTTTGTTTAGAATATAACCAAATACACACCACTGACCCGAAGGCCCCCTAGTCTACTTGTGCTCTAATACATTTGCACTAAATGTGTTTTTTTATGTCACTGTTTTGTTTTTCAAAGCACCTCATAGCACAGAACCCACAGGTATCGTGCACGGCAGCTTCAGACCACGTCAAGGTTCTGACACTGCATGTTCGGTCGGTGTCGCCATGCGGAGCTCATGCCATGGGCTTTTTTTTACTCTGTTTGGTTTCACAGAAGGATTTGTGTGCTTTTCTGCACTTGAGGGCTGGGAACTTAATGTGCCCCTTTTTTTCAAAACCCGTCCTCCTGTGACCTGGGAAGGCGGCCCACCGAGGTTCTGGTCCAGACGCTCCCAGAGATGAACTTGGGGGCTCACAACTCTCCCCTCTGTTGTATTGCCCTGCTTTTTGTTTTGTGTCCAATTTCCCTTCCCCAGCAACACACACACACACACACACACACACACACACACGCGCACACACATACACACGCACACACATACACACACACAGACACACACACACACACACACACACACACACACACACACACACACTTATCGTTTCAGTGTGGAATTAATTAATTGATACATGCATCTTTCTAAATGTCTGTGATTTATGTATGTACAGAGATCTTGGAGGTACTTATGGTACTCAAGCACGACCATCGCCTCAACACTGACGAGCACGCTCACACTGACAGCTCAGCTCCACACCTGGCCTTACATCTTTATGGCTGATACAACATATATGACATATATGATGCCAAATATCCTCTGCCACCAGGTAGAAGATGCTTAAGGTGGCAGCTTGGTTTAAATTCCTGGTGTAAGGCCTTCGCTACAAAGCACCGCCTCTACCAAAGTGTGGACCAAAAAGTGTTTGCGTGAGATTGATACCCATTGGGTTTCATCAGCCACTAAATCAACAGGGTGATCATGGGTGACAGTGTATAATCAATGTATCAATACATTGATGTACCTCAGAATACATGATGCAGTGAGGAAAATGTCTTTCAGGATGCTGAAATTGCATTGTACTTGGTTCTTGGCTTATTTTCACACACACACACACATACACCCACACCCACACACACACACACACACACACACACACACACACACACACACACTCTCGCACACACACACTCTCACACACACACGCAAAAGGGGTGAGACCTACAATTGTATGTTTGTATGTCCGGTGTGTGTGTGTGTGTGTGTGTGTGTGTGTGTGTGTGTGTGTGTGTGTGCGCTCCATTATTACCTGTGTCCTTTGGGGGTTTGCAGGCAGATACAGTCTTTGTACACGTGTGTTTGAATTCACCCTGCAAGATAAGAACACACACATGTTGCTCATTACAAACATGCATTGATTCATTGTGTCATTGTGTTTTTACTGATCAAATGCACCGTATAACATGGGGTCATCCCGGCCAATTGGACCTGTAACTAACAAAAGCCTGAGACCCAGAAATGTATGTGAACTGAAAATATCCCAAACCACATCGCCACATGAACAATTATTATTTGATCCTATATATTTTCCACGTACATACACTCTCCGTATACTTATTTGCTGACTTCCCCACTCACCCCACAAACACACACACCCATGAATGCATCATTACACCCTCCTTGCCTATGAAACAAAACATGGCTCTAAAGCCAGACTGTGTTTGTTCTCTGCCTGCCTCTCGCCGGCTACGGCTGAACACTCAGACATCTTCTCTCCAAAGTGAGGCTGTATGAGAAAATATGTAACCATCTCTTTTTTTTTTTTTAACAAGTTAAACAAATAGTTGTGGGTTCTACCTCAAGGTTGCACGGATATGAATGCATCACCAAATTAAGCCCCACACAGAGCTGGATGTCCTGATGCATTTGCACATTTGTTGCAGATGATGGTGGCTGACGTACAAATGGCACGCAAATGTATTAGCGGCACACAGTATGGGTTTGATTGCAGACTGACTCGGAGACAGATGGGTGGATGGAAGGACAGACAGACAAAAATCATTCTGTCTGTTTAAAATGTAAAATGTACCTAAGAAAAATGTTGACTACAGTTGTTTTGTGGGTTTTTTTGTCTTTGTTTTTGTTTTGTTTGGTGTTCCCAATCAATCAATCAAATTCCTCCAGTCAACAGACAACAATCAGAAGAAGGGGAACATGACTTTGGGTTCTGGTGAGTATGGTGTTCGTGTCCAAGCAAATGGTTGATCTGAATAAAAAATCATTTGTCTTTTCATAAACACACATTTTTTCTGCAGAGGATAAAAGAAATGTAGTAACAAATACTGCTATATAATGAAACAGCTGGACCTTTCTGTATTGTTGTTAATTGATGTATTCTATAAAATAGTATTGTAATTATTCTATTTGTTATTAATTCCCATACTCATACTCATACTCAACTGTAAATTGATGAGTTCAGTCAAGTCACAGACTGACACAAACATACACTGAAAAATAAGCTGATGCATAATACACGCATGACAAACACACAAGGGTGAGTGTACAGATGTGTAATTGAAACCATGGAATTTGCAATAATATTTATAATGATGATAATAATAATAAGAAGAAGAAGAAGAATAACTATTTAAAACTATGTGAGACAGAGAACAATATGTGACACAAACCATGACTCATAAAGGACTTTTTGAAGACCCCAGCTGTTTTTTAAACTAATTAGAAATGTATCATAACAAGAAGAAAAGAGGAGATTACCACTTAATTCTTGTGATTTTTATATTTTTATATTACTCGGGTTATCATTTGAGGTATGAATTTGTACGTATTCATTTCTATATGTATAACTACAAATCCAGATGGAATAATCTTCACAAAGTCTCAAGTTTGCAAAAGCTGAACAATAATTATAAGTGAAATCATTCTCATTTCATTAAACATTTGAATTGTGAAATAATGATCAAGAATTAAGTTTACCGAATGCGTGTCAAAACAGACCAAAGCAGAGCACATTTTGTGACGGAGTTAACATTGTGTGTCTCTGGAGTTCCCTGTGTGGGTGAATCTCATCCAGCCATTCAAATGTGTGTGTGTTTTAATGTGTGCATGTATGTGAGAGCAAGCTGGAGGAAAAAATATTTTCCCGTAAAAATAACAACAATAATAATCATTATTGTTAAAAAAGAAAAAAAAATACTATAATAATAATA
>OMKQ01095673.1:0-22167 GCA_900302335.1 Phycis phycis
CAAATAGAATTTATCTATTAACCAATATTTATATTTAGATCTTCATTGGTTACTGTTGGGAAGCTTTTCCTTGGCTTTTTAACCATCTATATATATAAAAGAGAAAAAGTCTTAGACTTGGTCTAAGACACTGTTTGGTACCAGGACATAGGCTCTAGGTAACAGGAAATAGACATAGATTAAGTCTAACACACTGTTTGGTACCAGAACATGGACATAAGACTATGTGTATGACATTGTATGGTACCAGGACAAAGACTAGGCCTAACACACTGATTAGGACCAGGACATGGATAAGACACTGTTTGGTACCAGGACATAGACTAGGTCTAAGACAATGTTTGGTACCATGACATAGACTAGGTCTAAGACAATGTTTGGTACCAGGACATACACTAGGTCTAAGACAATGTTTGGTACCATGACATAGACTAGGTCTAAGACAATGTTTGGTAGCTATGACAACAGGGTTAGACCTAACTGGAGGAACCACATGCGAACACGCTAACAAGAACATGCACTGTTACGTTCTGAACCCAGGATTGCCCAAAGCAGTGGCACAAACCACTGTACCAATATTCATTTATTGAATAAAAAAGAACATGATAATGCTAATTAGAAACTCTGAAATGTGACATTGAATCGATTATGGAGGAGATGTAGTACTCACAGAGTCCACCTTGCCTTGGTTCTTCAAGTGCTCCTTGTACTTCTGATCTACATAGGCCTCATACCTGTAGAGCATCATATTATATAGGTCATATTGGGATGGACACATGATTATTATAAATGTGATTATAATATGCAACTAAGATACAATTTTTAAAGTTGTAGAGACAATGGACAATGCCAGAGGCAGACTTCAGAGATGCTACTTAACACATCAATATGGGTGTTTCAAAACTTTAAGGGCAGGAATCTGAAGAGCTGACGAATCTATACGTCTGAAACATTGGACGGTATTGGGGCTTTAAAGGCCTTCTGAACTTGCATTGACTGAGACAACATTGAAGGTAGAAAACAACATGACACAGAATACTCAACTCCTACTACATACTGTCATTTCAGTGGTTTACCAGGCATGAGTGAACAGCACAGACTTAAAGAACATTAATAAACATAACTGGAGAAGATATGCACACATTCAAGATTTTGAAGCCTGGACAATGACTGCTGCTGGAACTAACTAACTAACTAACTAAAACTAACTAACTAACAGGTTGACTACTGAGCTGAATATCCAGTGAAATCCAAAGTAATTGTAAAGGATAAAGCCAAAGCCAATCAATGACAAGTTGAGGCACATTAGGCCTCAGGGCACCAATAATACCTGCTTGATCACAACCACACGTGAAAGCAGCAGTATGAATGCATCCTCCTCATCCACTGGACTGAAATGTGTCAATGAATGGCCGTTGGTGGGATTTGAAAGGCAAAAACACTTAAAGGGGACCTCATGAAAGTGAGGTATTTATCAGATTACGTCCAGGGAATATTCTCTGCTTTGAATTCAATGCTTTGTGCTGAAAGGCTATGATCTTTTGCTGCAGAAAAAGCACCTGTTTGGCAGAGTTTCCATGCAGCAAACTATCGACAGCTAGATAAGTATCAAACAACAAAGAATAAACATCCCATTGGTACGGTAGTACACAAAATGTCCCACATTCAGCAAACTGCAGACAGTAAAGCTTGGGACTATTTATAGTTGGAGTTTAATCCTTCTCCAACCAACCCATTGCTACTTCTCTGTTAACTGTCTTGTTGTTATGTTCTTCTAGTTCATTAATACATTTCAATGTATAGTTTTTATTCATGAAAATGTTACGAAAAATCTCACGGCTGACTACACCTTTCACCAGAGGCAATATTAGTTTAACTTTCTAGTACTTTCTACGGCACGGTGCCTCCTTCCCCTCACACCTTGGCTCCAGCTCCTTGGCCACTCTCTTGGCCTTGTTCCACTCCTCCCCCTCTATGAAGACGTCGATGGCCTCCTTCACCAGCTCCACGTTGAGGTACAGCTCTGCCGCCTGCCTCCACCGGGAACAGACAAGACATCAGGAGAGGGGCGATTAATGGAGAGGAGAGGGAGGGGTGACGTGGATCAGTGAGAGAACAGTGGGCAAGGAGTGTGTGTGTGTGTGTGTGTGTGTGTGTGTGTGTGTGTGTGTGTGTGTGTGTGTGTGTGTGTGTGAACCCACCGCGCTGTACTTCTTGAGCTGGGCAAGGCAGGGTCCCACGACGTGGACCACCTCAGCGGCACGCTCTCTGCTCAGGAACTTCATTGACAGCTCAGCAGCCTGGGGAGACATATGATATGACAGTGTACATGACATCATCATGTGTTTCGTCCACTGTATCGCTATCGTCTAGCTCAGTGCCACAATGTTGAATACTAAACCATATCACTTGGGTCACTTGGGCCCTGTTTCAAGCAGCAGGTTAGGATATGTTTAGTACTCTGACTCGAGGAGCTGGTTAGGATATGTTCAAGCTGAAATCAGTACTCTGACTAAAGAGAGCATTTCCCTGAATTGTCTGATTTTCGGTTTGACAAGAGCAGATCATAATCTCAAGGAACGAGTTCACGAAATCTTGGATAGGCTGAACCGGAAAAATAAAAAAGTTAAAAAGTTGTTACTATTTCATTTGCTTCTACTGTCTGAAACCCAGTCGGCTCATTTGCACTACTGTCAATCTGTATATTTTTTAAGAGAGGTGAGGCTCAAGTTTACATACGTTCTTAGATTAATCTAGGGTGGTTTTCGGTTGTGACTGTTTCTGTGACTCTGATGTCACGGAGTCCATCAGACTACCATAAACCCCGTCTGGAAAACCAAAAACCACTGCTGGCCCGCAAGACCCCGCGGCTTGGGGAGCACTCCGATGTCCACTGCCAACAACGGGACAGGCAGCAGTCACTTCATCGCTCAGTCACACCAATCAGTGCTGAAGCTGATGCCCCTGTTGCCGTGGGTGAACACACTTTTACCGAGTGTGTAGGTATTGAAATCACATGTTACTTCAATTTAGACATGTCACGTTAAGTTGACGGTTAAGGTAAGGATATATAAAGTCATTGTCTAACCCGATGAGACGATAGGTTGAAGGCGTCAATACAGCCGTGGGCAGAGTTCCCCGAGCTAACCTGCTATGTTCCAGGTGTGCGTTAGACTCACAGCACGAGCCGCCATGGTTACTGACCAGAGTAGTCTTGCTTGGTATCTGAAACTAATTCTATCACTGAATTTTTACTTCGTCTATCCAGTTAACCTGGAAATCCACCATTTTGAAACAACTGACAAACTCTGAACTTACCGTGGACAAACAACTAGCTAACCTAAAGACGATGGATCCTTTGTTCTTTACATCGTGTCTAAAGGATTAAACTATGAGCAATGTCATTAAAAACAACATCTGTATAATCAAGCTTAAGATCAACAACATATACCAACACCATGACACAATGGTAGTGAAATGTGTAATGTTATGTGCATGCATACAACAGAATTATGATAGTGTCTTAAAATCTAGTGGAATGTGGGGTGAACTACACACAACCAACTAATCCTAACTATGCATTTTATGTTGTTTGGTGTATAAGATCAGAAAGTACAAGACAAAACTACAAACAATAACCACAGAAAAAATATCTATGTACACAGTATTAGCCATGTTCATGTAAATGCAAACAACAAATAAACATAGAGATAAACATTCCAGGTAAGAGGTCTACAGTGGGTTACCTTCATCCAGCACTTCTCCATCAGGGCCACACTAGAGCTGTCCTTCACCCTCAGGTAACACTCCACTGCCCGGGAGAACTCTCCTGACTGCTCCCACTTCTGGGCCTGCTCCACCATCCCCTCCATACCTCTACACACACACACACACACACACACACACGCACACGCACGCACACACACACACACACACACACGCACGCACACACACACACACACACACGCACGCACACACACACACACACGCTCGCACACACGCGCACATGCAGACACGCGCACACACGCACGTACGGACACACACACACGTTTTCTAGAGGAAGCTCTTAGATTGGATTAACCCCTAGCAGTGTTCTGCCAATTATACCAGTAGTATTTACCTTTACCCCAAACAACAAGACAGAGCTGACAAAATGTTGTGATGAAGATGAATATGTCTGTGTGGCCGGCTTATTGCTCCAACAGCACCCGAAGTGTAACCACTGCCTACCACTTCGCCTGACCAGGTAACACAGCTGTTTAACACCACGTGTCTATGAAGCCTCACCAGGTAACAAGGCTGTTTAACACCACGTGTCTATGAAGCCTCACCAGGTAACACAGCTGTTTAACACCACATGTTATTGACGCCTCACCAGTAACACAGCTGTTTAACACCACGTGTGGTATAAGTATGATATTATGATATTATTGTATGAGTGGACAATCTACTTCAATTCGGGGCATGGCGGCGGCCAGCTGGTTGCAGTATGGATGTGTAGTGTGTAGTGCAGCCAACCGTGACTCCAGCACTCCACTGGTCCGTGACTCACCGCGGGCCCTGCTTGGCAGTCTCTGACTCGTACTCCTCCTGCAGGAGCGCCAGCTTGCTGGGCAGGTACTCCTTACAGAGCCGCATGGCATCGCTCCACATCTCTGCCTCCTGGGGAGCAACAGACACCAGAGCCTTGAGAAACATCCTGGGAACCAACAGACACCAGAGCCTTGAGAAACATCCTGGGGAGCAACAGACACCAGAGCCTTGAGAAACATCCTGGGAACCAACAGACACCAGAACCTTGAGAAACATCCTGGGAACCAACAGACACCAGAGCCTTGAGAAACATCCTGGGGAGCAACAGACACCAAAGCCTTGAGAAACATCAACACCAAACATTTACACAAAACCCAAGGTATGCGTTTGGGGTTTCAGGGTTTCAGAGCTACAGTTAGCATGGATTACCAACAATCATAAATATAGTTGCATGTAACGATAACGGGGTCCTACATGTTATGACAAGCACGTTGAGCATGGCCTAGTCATAGTAGACATCATTTGATTTCATGCCATGTCGCCCAATAGGTTTGGCCGAGGTGGAATTCAAACTTCAGACCTCTAACATTAGACCTTCAAACATTAGCCCTCTTGCACAGCGTTGCTTTCATTACAAAGCCACATGCAAGAGTCAACCAGTAGGGGCAGAACATGTTTTGAGAAGGATGAAGAAGATGAAGAAGAAGGGCATTTAGCAGACTCTTTTGTCCAACTTACTCGACTTACACGACTTACTCTAGTGACGCATACAGCAGCATTGTTTTCGGACAACAGAAGAGATTTTTCGACAAAGCAAAAGTTGTTTGTGAGCTCATCAAGCTGCATGAAAAAGGATTTTGATATTGAACACTCTGTGCTCCATCTTGTCTATTCCCAGCTACCTTGTAGTATTGAACGGCCAGCTGGGGTCTCTGGGCACGGAGCAGAAAGGCCTCCGCCTTCTGAAAGTCTTTCTGGTCGAAGCAGGACTTGGCCTGGCCCACCAGAACCTCACCCACGCTGTCCGGGTCATGACCCTCAGCCACACGCTGCGCACTGGCCCAGTCCTGGTTGTGGACATACCTGGAGGGAGGAAACAGACACACACACACACACACACACACACACACACACACACACACACACGCACGCAAGGGGCACATGTATATGGACACACACATAATACGTGAGGTTAATCCTGAATAACACTAGATCTTCATACAACATGAATCATGGTCATCATTAATAACAGCAGATCCTCAGTACATTATCAGGTTCACCATGAATACCAGATGTGAATCATGAATAATACCACATCCTCATGCATGTTCATCCTGAAAAATACCATATGTTCATCATGAACAGGAATATATATAAACAAACAAGTGTTTTGTGTTTGTGCGTAAGGACTGGAAGCAAAGAATGGCAGATGGATTGCTTCGATGTCATAATAGCAATAATAGCATAAAACAGTGTTTGACAAACGCCATTAGCTTCATGCGCTGCAAATTCCATCATCTTTTTTTGAAGAATGTAGGATCCATGAAAACGCAGGTACATTTTGTACATGTGGATCATATACACGCCTCTGTGTGGTGCTGCCACAAAACCTGAACTTGGCATGTGTGCTAGCAGCTGACAGCAAACTGAATGTGGACTCAGTCACATTTTTACTTACATCAGCACCGCTTCCTTGGGCTTCCCGGCATTGATGAACTCCCACTCCGCCTCTGGGAACTTGCCCTTTATGTGGAAATATGGATAGCCAGTGGGATTCGCATGACATTTAGAGGCTGGGAGTGTGAGCATGAGAGGAGGTTCAAAACAGATCAGCTGAGGGGTTATGTGACTGTGGCAGCAAATGAATGTTATTACATTCCAGAGGAATGAATAAACGGCAGATAGAGATGTAGATAATGGAAGAAGGTGTGAAGAGTGTGGTGGCCAGACGTGTTCATGGAGATGAACAAAGAACATGGAGCAGAAGCATCCTGTGAAAGATGTGACTAAATATCAGTAGCGGTAAAAGGATTGTGGGTCTTCCACAACAACGAAGGCTAAATATCACAGATCTCTTTTCACAATTCAAATAATGAACCGGATTGAAACATGAATGCATTTCATCTCTATGTATAAAGCCTAGGGATACATGCCAATTAAGGGACATAGAGGTCCATAGATCCTCACAATAAAGAAGACATTTTCTGAAGAACAGAGTAACAGAGTAAGAGTCAAGGGTAAGACAAAGGGGTGGTTCTCTGTGGGGGTTGCATCCACCTCGTCCTCCAGGTACATGGCGTGCTTCAGGTGGATCTCTGGGATCTTCTGTTTGCTCGCAAGCCGGGCCAACTCAAAGGCAAAGTCGAATGAGCTGAGGATAGGAACCACACCAAATACATGACGTTAGCTTACATTATTGGTGAGCAAGCACTCGATTTCAACTGAACATTATTCTGAGTAGTCTTCTGGTGGACATTATTAACAAGACAATAAAGTGACAATAATTTACTAAGAGATGGAGCAATAAAGGGATGGAGGGAAATCTGTAATTTACTTATAACTTATGTTATGCACAGGGTTTAAGGGTTTGAGTTTAATTAAGTTCCACCAAATCCATTGCAATTTCACTCATCCACTCATATGGCTTGAGCAGTGACCAATTACTGTATACTCACATTGCGACTACGGTGTAGTGGAATTATGCTACGGTGTATATCACAAGACATGGCTTTGAGCTGTATATTCATCACCATCAGATATTTTCCTGACACGATATCAGGTAGGTGTGTAATGTATTCATCCCTGTGTGATACGTTTTTAGTGGTCAGCAGACTGGGGTCTTTAATGTGACTGAAGGGCAACATGTGTTGTGTTGTAGTAAGGTTATAGTAAGTAGGGCACCAACCCATTCATCCCACCCTGATATGTGGGATGTTGGACACAATGCTGGATTATTCCCGGTACATACCAATTGTCGGAAGCAAAGTCTATAGCGTAGTCAGTCAGGCTGAACTTGTTGAGCAGCTTGACTGCAGCTTCTCCTCCCAGGCTCCTGGCCCAAAGGTAGGCAACCTGCTTCTGGGCCCCAGGCCCCCCATGGCTCTTGGCCACCTGACCACACACACACACACACACATGGAAAAAAGTTAAGAGCCAAACACACACACAGTGAGAAGTACAGACCCACACATGCACACAGAAGTACAGACCCACACACACAGGGACAAGTACAGACATCAAGACACATATGTCAAGAGGTACACACACAGAGAAGAAGAGAAGAGAGGACTCGGTCTTTACTGGTCATTTTTTAGATCTGGGAATTAAATGTGTTCTCTGCATTTGTCCCATCCTATGGTACATAGGAGCAGTGGGCTGCTATGCTCAGCACCAGGGGAGCAAGTTGGGGTTCAGTGTCTTGCTCAAGGACACAATGTCAAAGTGATAAATACACAGACAACTACACAGATTTTCATACACAAAAATGCATGCCACACACACACATGCAAGCGCGAACATATACACACATGTGAAGGGGTGGCAGTAGCTCAGTGGGTAGAGTGGGTGGACAGAGCGGTTCGATCCCGTTGATCCCCCATCTCCACATGTCAAACCCCACAAATGTACTGATTGTAAGTCGCTTTGGACAAAAGCGTCTGCTAAATGCCCCTTTACCCTTTACATGCACAGACATGCACACACACGCACCCTGTGTGCATCCTCCCACATGTCTCCAGCACGGTACATGTGCACGGCAGCTTTCCACTCCCCGGCCTCCAGGTAGTGGTGCTCTGCCTCCGCCATCCTTGCCTCACCTTCCAGCTCCTGGAGGAGATACAAGGCCTCAACATCATCCTGGTACATTACATCAGAGGAAATCGAGTCAGCCTGGCCTCTACATCATCTTGGTACATAACAATAGAGAAGATACAATCAGCCTGGCCTCCACATCATCCTGGTACATTACAATAGCGGAGATACAGCTTCAACATCATTGCGGACTGTGTGTGGTTGATGGCTGGTTTAAGCAGCCTCTGGCCCGAGTGAAACTCATTAGACTTTGTGCATTGAACAATCAATGCACACTGGTTAAACCAGAAATCAGTACACTCACATGATAGATCTCTAAAATGGCAGCTTGTAACACTGTTTCGGTGAGAACATAAAAGACGCATACAATCACAATTGGAGTAAAAAACACTAAAACACAAAAAAGGGTACAGTGCTGCCCAGCGTAATTGAATACAACTTGAGTTGTATTAGATTCCACGACATGGTATGGCTCAAAAAAGTGCTATAGCTAGATACAACAAGTCAGTTGGTGTTCCCAGAAGGTTTGCACCATCGAGGTCACCAGTCTTCTGACTTACTTTGGCCAGGTGGAGGTGGGTTTCCTTCAGCAGGTCAGGGTGGTGCTTGGCCACCAAGCGGATCATGTCCTCAAACATCCTCTTCTTCTTATACATGGTGATGGACAGGTCGGGCTGCTTCACAGCTGCAAACAGTCTGCACACACACACACACACACACACACACACACACACTTGATTGGCTTATTAAAGCTAGGGTACGAAATATACTTCAGAAGCATGTTTTGTCATATTTGTTGAACTTCTCTTTACATCCTGACAACAATCAATAAGTCAAATGCTCTATAATATGCCTGTCCAATATTTTCATTCAGCCCAAATCAAATAATTGGATGGCTTACCTTGTCTGTCTACCTACATGCACTCTGCTTGTGCACTCATTGCACATGACTGGAGTCTTCCACAAGGCTGGGCAGACCCATGACTAAAGCCAGGGAACTAATCTCTTACTTTGGGGAGTGCTTTGGTGGGAGGCCTGAAGGGTGAGATTTATCGGCTGGATACTGTCAGAATCCACCTTACTCTGGCTGGGTTCTCCAATTTGCATACCCCAGTTTTATGCGCACCTAGAGTTTATTCTATATAAAATTGCCTTTTTGAGAGGTTAGTCAACACTAATCTGGTTAGTCTTAACGTACAGGCTCATGAGAACTCAGCAACGCCATCTGCATCACTATGGTTCCAAAAGTGCACACAGACACACAGTTACCTCTCAGCCTCCTTGTATTTCCCGTCTGCCTCCAGCTCCTGAGCGCGGCTCAGGTACAAAGCAGACACTTGGTCAGCACTCATGCACTCCACCGCCAGCTGTGGACACACACACACACACACACACACACACACACACACTACTAGTTTCCAGTGAGCTGCAGGATGAAACGAGCAGTGTTGACTGCTAACAGATTGTAACAAGTTACTTTACAATATTACTTTGGGTTTGAGGTAACATGTAGCTATTTGTACTACTTTGACCAAAATACAGCATCGTGTTGACCATCAAGCACTGATGGACATTTAATAAATGATTTGATGATAATAATGATGATGATAATAAATGACAGGAACAACAAGAAACTCATTTTGGCCAAATTTATACACAGTAATTATATGAAAAACAATTATCATTTGATGATAAGGTGTGACTCACAACTGTAACAATATCATCCAAATGATATTAGTAATATTAGCAACGTGATATTACTTCGAAGCCAATGACTTCTACAGAAGGTGTGTGTGTGCACTGACCTTGTGTGCCTCCTCCCAGCGGCCACACACTGTGTACATGTCTATAGCTTCTTTAATGTGACCTCCCTTCACATACAGCCGCTCTGCCACCTGCACAGCACAATCAGTCACCATATATCATATAGTATGATAGTGTATTATGATACATCATTATAATACAATAGGATATACTGTATATATTATATCTAATTATGATACTTAATTATACATCTACATCATGATAACACTTTATACATATTATAACATTACATTTTATAATAATATATTATGATATATATGATATATATATATATATATATATAAAATGACATATTCCAAACAAAAGAAGATCTATAATATTATGAGATATATTGTAATAATAGATTATGGTATATATCATAATTTTTGTACGTTTTGTCAGAATTGCATATACAGCCCAAGGCAGGAACTGAATGCATCGTAACGTGTGGTAAGACAAACCCTAGAGCTAAAATGGATGGCATGTAGAATCACAACGTGGACAGAGGTGAGCCGTTGGAAGGACGGGCCGCGGGTTCATCAACTACAGGGGACCAAGGATGCCAAGGAAATCACGAATGGGTGCATCATCTGTACTTAAAAATAAACTAGTACTTGCTACTTCTCCAGTTTCCCTCACTACTTCCTGCTCTTGATATCAGTACCTGATAGTCCTGGGCAGAGGCGTAGTGCTGAGCGATCTTTAGGTAGTACTTCCCAAACGACGCGTCCTCCTGGAGCTCCAGGAGATGGACGGCCTTCTTCCACTGGCGCGCTCCAATGGCCGCCTCCATGGCCTTCATGGAGGAGCTGAACAGTGGAGAGAGAAGGAGAAACATCTGTTATTCTAAGAGACTGTTGACAGCAAAGCATCTGGGTAAAAAAAGCATCTACCAAGCCTTTTACAATGTAACATGATTCTCATTGGGAAACATCAATGGTGTGATGTTCACAACCATGGGAGCAGATCCCGGGGGGACAGAGGGGACCCCGCCAACTTGAATGTGCATCAAGTACAGTATGTACATACCCAGTGATGGAACTAAGATAAACATGCGTACCCAGCGATGGATCCGTTTCCATCCCTGAACCAAGCTAAGCATGCGTACACAGTGATGGACACATTTCCTGAACTAAGTTAGATATGTGCAGCCAACGATGGACACGTTTGCTGAACTAAGTTAGATATGTGCAGCCAACGATGGACACGTTTCCTGAACTAAGTTAGATATGTGCAGCCAACGATGGACACGTTTGCTGAACTAAGTTAGATATGTGCAGCCAACGATGGACACGTTTCCTGAACCAAGTTAGATATGTGCAGCCAACGATGGACACGTTTCCACCCCTGAACTCAGCTAGGTGGGCGTACCCTGCTTCGATGAAGTGGTTAATGGCAGCGTCCATTTGCTTCTGTTGCACCAGGTGGTCTCCCCACGCCTCCTCCAGCTTGACCACTTCACCTGGGAAGGAGACACGAGACAGCTCCACCGCTAACAAGAGAGGGAGAGAGGGAGAGTGCAATAAATCAACATTTAACATATTTTATGTACTGTTCTTGGGTACTTTTTTTACCAATTCCCGAATCACACTTTATACTCCTAGGTATATACATCCCCATTAAAGATAAGAGATGGTTGTTATCTCTGGTTATTATGACACGTACCTTTTCTGAAGGCATTCCCTTTGCAGTAGCACTCCAGAGCTCTCTGGTTGTTGCCGATCTGATCATACAAGTCACCCGCCTAGGAAAAAGATCGGAATTCATTATGTTGGTTTAACATTGTTTTTGTGCAAATCCCATATTGTTATTAAATATACAGTATATATATATATAAATTCCTATGTTATTTAGTTATTGACCCATGTCATAAAACATGTTAAATACATACATCTATATACACAAATATGTTATTTTTTATTTTGCTATTGACCCATGTTCCAAAACAAAACAATTTTAGTGAATCAGCAATCAGTCATCATACTTATCTAAACAAAACCTATTTTTATTTTATTTTTGCAAACAAAACAAAAAGAGCAAATCAGCAGTGCCATGCCACTGGCAATTTTAGAAGGAAAAACCACAACATAAGAAGTGAGTGAGAGCATAAGAGAGCTCTAAACATTCACAAAAGGGTAATGCACTATATTATCAGTTGTTTTTTTAAACATAAAATCTGTAACAAGGCAGTTAGAGGAACTCCATTTTAGTTGGCTCCAACAGTGCTTCACAAACAGGGCGTCATGATTGCTGCTTGCCTTAAATGAAGGCCTGAGATCCGATCTCTCTAATGAGACTTTGTACCTGAGCTCTTAGAAGCCGGGCGTCAGGTCATTTGTTGTTCCACTGTTCAGTGCATGCAATGGATATCATCAGTATTCTCTTATTCTACTATCTACTCACTAAGCAGACTCTTTTAACCAAATACCAAATGAAGGAGCAGGCTGGACATTGGAGATGGAACCCAGGAATCCAACACACTAACCATTACACCTCTGTCCTCTATCTGCACCACATTTTAAGACCAAGGCTGAGAAATGGTCTCTCAGCCTTGGTCTTAAAAGACAAGGTAATGGTCAGAGATCTCATCAGGTCGGGGTCAACAACACCTACCCTCTCAAAGAACTCCCCCTTGATGAGTGCTGCCGTGATGCGGTTCACCACGTCGCTGCTGCCCGTGGTGTCCGGGTGGCTGATGGCGAGCCGGGCGGCCTTCGCTGGGAGGCCTGCCTTCAGGTACAGACTGATGGCTCCCTGGTGGTCACCCTCTCGCTCCTTCATTTCGCCGGCCTTCTCATCCTGGGCCGTCTCGGTCAGCCAGCGGTAGTAGTTCCGACGCAGACTGTCCAGCTCGGGGTGGGCCTGAGAAAGGTTGGCTTGGGTTTTAGGGGCAAGCGCCTGTAGAACTAGGTCACTCGTTTCTTTTGGGACACTGATGGCTTTTCGTTGTGGCATTGAGGCATTTGCCTTGTTTTTCAAGTCAAATCGTTTTCCATGGAAGTATCCCTCAGGAGGTATCCCTGCCTGTTGAGCTGCTGAATGCTGCATCTAGTCGCACCTGAACCAACTGGGTGCATCGTTACCTTGGCCTCAGCCACAGCAATGCACTCCTCCCACATGTGCAGCTCCTGGTACATCTGGATGACTTCCTCAGTGGCGTTCTGCAGAAAGGCACGGGGACAAGGCTTTTCAAATCATGTTTCATCATTCTTTATCATTCATAATCATTTGTTAATGAAGTTGAATATTTGCTCGACTTGATCAACTATTTTGAATACCACCGCATTGCACATTCTTCCTTTGAACTCCGTCCTTCCTTTGGGCTATTTTATCATAGTACAACATGAATGTAGAAGTATGAATGTAGAATGTAGCAAAGGTTAGGGTTAACATACCCAAAAATATAGCAGTATAGGCAGAAAATATCGTAGTTTGAATATAATTCCTTCGTGCATAGATGTGTTACAACCCCTCTCACTACAAGAATAGCCAATAAATGTTGCTTTAGTAAATACAACCATGTCACTAGTGAAGGTAATATACAAGAGTGTTGCACCCATGTTAAATACGCAGAAGCACATCAGGCAATACTATCAAGTGAAGGGTGGTTCAACTTTAAGAAGCTGGTGTCCGGTGTGACGCCATGCTGACCTGTTCCATGTAGTACATCTCAGCCAGCTTAAAGTTCTTGTCCAGCACCGCCAGACGGGCTCGGACCTGGTAGTGGGCGGACCCGTCTCCTCCCTGAACAGCACACGATGCAAAACAAACGTCCTGATCAGACTCAAGAGCTATCGCAGCTGGAGAAGTGTCGTCCTTTGGGATCACCGGGATGGTCTAGCAATACAGGCTCTTTGACCAGAACTTACATAGATGGCTTTGTAAGGAAATTAGTTTAGTATGATGGTAAAAGTAGAAGTGGACACCAGACCGCATTTTGTGGTGAATAACACTTCCTGGTGTGAAAGGGATGTCTACAGTCCTGCTAGGTGAAATTTGTAAGGAAGAGATTTTGGAGACTTGGGAGTGAATACGCACAGTATCCTGGGACACCTTGTCAGCAAGATGATTGGTTTGGTGGAGGAAGCGCACGGTGGAGACATCGCCTAAGGCAGCAAAACATCTTGATGTGACACCCCAGAGGAGGGAAGGAGAAAGAAGGAAAAATGTTAAGTGTAGAAGATGGGGAAAGGGAAAGTAAGCAAATAGACATACAAGTCAAGAGCACAGCTAGACATATATGTATTTGAAAATAAAAGTGCTGGAATGCATTCTGTCTTAATCTCCAATGTTTCTTACTCCACAAAATACTACACAGCATTATAGTACTTATAGTACTATATCTTGTAAGGTATACATTTTATTAATAACAAGACTTTCTCAGAGAAATAAAGATGGGGTGAGAAAGAACCTTCAGAGAACCTTTAAAAGCAACTCTGCTCCATGTACAAGATGGTGGCCACTTATTGTGCTCCGCCGAGGGCTCCGTCTCAGAGGAGGACAATAGATTCCTGGACACGCATCGGCTCCGGGACAGTTGTGTGTGTTTGTGTTCAAGTACCTCTCAGCGATGTGCAGTTGGCCAGCCTCAAGCGACAGTTTGCTGAGAGTCTTCCACATGGCCTCCGTCTCTGGTAACATGTCCAGAGTCTCCAAGAATGCTGTAGCTCTTCACAAACACACACACACATTAATCATCAGGCATTTAGCTAAGATGCAGGGAAACCAAGATGAAAACACACCTGTCGTAGTCCCCATCTTCCACCGCAGTGCCGAACTCTATGAGCCCCTCGTCCAGCGTGTAGCTGGATGTCCCCACGCCTTCCGACACCATGACGTCAGTCCTGCCGTCAGCTCTCACAAGGTCCACCACATCTCCCTGTAACAGAAACATCAACACATATAAAATGCACCTCCAGATGAACACCGATAGAATGCAAAAGAGAGTTGTTCCTGGCTCAGAATGGGCTTTGTGGGGGGTTACTACACATGACAGTAAGGCCATCCTTAAAAATATTTCGCTTTGCCGTAACCCGACCAACCCTGTAAATGTTTGACCGACCCAATTTATTTTTTTTCCCTTTTAGTCTGACCGACTTGCCGGTTGTAAACTTGCGTTAAGACCGACCGTTTTTTTTTTTTACTCTTCAAACAACCAATGCAAATACAATAAAACCCTATTACTTATATTTTTGTAAGTATTGTGAACAGAAATTGCCTACATACACACTTCTTTCTTTCTTTGATACAAAAACCTGTGGCGTCATCTATGATTATGTTTACACCACTGGTTTCCACATGGTTTCCGCATGTCACACTATGAACTACACGACACGTTCGCTTCATTTCATCACTGGTTCGTGCTTGTCTGTTATGAGGGCTGCGGCTGCAGCAGGCGCGTCGTTTAGACCTGGGGGTTCGAGGCTATATAGCCCCGGATCTTTTGGGAATAGCCCCGGATCTCTGTGCCATCAAAAAAAAGAACAACATAATAATGATGAAAATCAGTGGCGAAGCTAGACCTTTTTTGGTCTTTGCCTTAGCCCACCCTATCGTTTCATCCTCAAATCTACGATAGTCAAAATCTCAATACCAAAATCCAAAATCCCAATGGGGGTGAATATCATTCACCATTCATTCCTTACCATACTCATTCCTGACCGTACTATTTTATTTTCTTCAACCATCTTGAGCTGAGCAATTGTAACATTAACATGGAGTGTCTTTAAATGGGCAACTTTTGTCCGACGACAGCCAAGAAAAACTATACTATTCAAGTAGTGAAATTACAAACAGGAACGTGGAGTGTGTGTGTGGATGGTGGGTGGAGCTGCAGCTCCACATGGTCAGATTTGTTGGACTATCGAGCTGTGTGAGGCTGTTATAGAACCTGTTGCAAAACTGCACATTTAGTTATCAATATAACAAAATGAGCAGTTTAAAGCAGCCATCACCACACACACTCAGGGATATATGACATGTAGCACCAGCTCACGTACAGCAACCTTCACAATAAACAGGTTTTCAACAGCAGCATCCTGTGTCCTGGTCTGATGGAGCCCAGTAAAAAGCATCTAGGTGGCGTGTAGCATTGCCCATTGTTACAAGGATGAAGCAACAAAATTGCATTTGTTTGAATCTCTAAGAAGCTTTTCGTTTTTTTCTTAGTAAGACATGGATGGTCAACAAAAACAACAAGACATGGATGACATGGATGACCACACTCTAAATGAAATGGGTTTGACTTCACTCACCCGGAGGGGAAACATGGTGGGGCTCTCGGGGTTGTCGATGCTGTACCAGACACAGAGGGAGGACCGGTTCTGGGCCACCACCACGTCGCTGCCGGGCACCCATTGGACGTAGGAGCAGAAAGAGAGCAGCGTGATCTTCGTGGCGCTCTCTATGTCGTACAGGTGGAGCTGGAGAAGGAAGGGGAGAAGTGTCATCAGAGTGGTCATGGACCACTCTGTATGTCGTACAGGTGGGACTGGACAGAATGATGCTAATGGTACACTTTTCTTCCACTACATCTCCATTAGCAACAAGTTACCACATTGGAAGCACCACCATTGTGCTTATCTATTTGATCTGAAAATGTTCTATTTTTTTATTTTTACTTTTTGACATTCATACATTATTCATACAGTACATTGTTAGTTATGACATATATATATACACACATATACATTTATACAGTATATACATAGGAATAGGACACCTTGTATTGTGGGAAACCCTGAAACTTTTTCTGCTTAAACAACGTATTTGCTAAATCTACACGCATAAGTATAAGTAAACCCCCCATTTCCGCTGTATTTCGACCACTGAACTTTAAAGACTCTGCTTCTCGTTCAGGTTAACACCAGTGTATAATGTCCCCACTTCCATCCACAGGCCTCGGCCCGCCGTCTCGTCCCCCCGGGGTCTCGTGGTTCTCACCTGCAGCTTCTTGTCCCGGTACAGCAGCTTGCGGCCCGTCTCATTCAGCTCCAGCCAGTCGATTCTGGAGTCATGGTTGATGGTTCCCAGGTTGTACCCTCCAGCTAAGTCCACTAGAGAGAGAGAGAGAGAGAGAGAGAGAGAGAGAGAGAGAGAGAGAGAGAGAGAGAGATCCATGGAATCATTAAGCATTCACCAAAGAAACAACAACTGAAAAAACAACAATTCTGCTCAAAGGACTATATATACAAAATAAATTGGACATCAACCCCAACTGTTTTAAATTTGTGAGGCCATTAATATCTTTGGCCATTACGAGGATGCATTAAATATGCACACATTTCAATAAGCTGCCTGACCCATTAAAACATTTTCACAGTGATCATACAGGTACATTTTGACTTACACAGGGAGTGACTATTAGCTGCAATGGAAGTATACCAGGACACATACTGGGCAACAGCTGGTTCTGTGCTAGGCACTAGGCATGGCCATGCATTAGGTTGACTGACAGCCATCTTCCTATAGACGTATACACCCCATCATTAAGTTTAATTTGGAATGCAATGTGATTCTCAAATGTACAAATGTGTATTTGCATTGAGGATGGTTTCCCATTAATCAATGCCATTCCAATGATCAACACATTCACTGCACACGTCTCCTTACCAATGGCGATAGTCTTCAGGTCAATCAGGTATGCAAGCTTCTTGTTGTCTTCCACTCCTCTCTGCTTTCTCTCGTTCAAACGGACACTGAATACACAGAAACACAAACGGACAGAGAGAGAGGGAGATATATAATGACGAACATATATTGACCAAGAGAGTGACAGACAGAGTTACAGAGAGAGATACACAGAGGGAGAGATCAATATATGCACATACTAGCCTGAACCAAGAAATTACAGGGAAATTATAGTGCTGACAGAGGATTGCAGACAAAAAGGAAGAGATTGGCAGTTTTTCTGGTTTCAACAGAAATACTTCTGCTGCTAAATACTATGTTCCTAAATATGCATGGTGTCTGAGTGGAGACTCACAGACTCACAATGGTGAATATTTGCAATGGACATATTAATTAACATAACGAGGAAATCGAACAACGACCAGAGCAGGTTAGTTTAATATGTACTACTAGTTACTTGGACTCATTTTGAGTAAATCCCTTTGTTTTCCCCTTTAAAGATGTAGTGTATTTCAGAAATGTGTTCCAAAATGGTTTCCTGTTTATGATGATGATGATGATGATCGGCCTCCTCCCCAGACTGCGTTACAATGTGGATTTTCTTCAATAAATGGAGTATATTGCAGCGTTACAATCTATGTTTTCATCAGTAATAAGGCTGTATCACTGTGGTACAGTCTGCGTTTACGTCAATAATAGCACTATGTTATCATTTGAGTTTTCTTCAATAATGATGATTATATTACTGTGGTACAATCTGAGTTTTTCGTCATAATAGGACTGTATTACAGTGATACAATCTGAGTTTGTCAATAACAGGACTTCACTGTTCTAACATGTGGGTTCTGTTCAATAACAGGACTTCACTGTTCTAACATGTGGGTTCTGTTCAATAACAGGACTTCACTGTTCTAACATGTGGGTTATTGTTAAGCTATTGTTATTAATACATACAACTATTATTTTTCACCTTCTCCTGACAACATATTGACCAATTGTGTTACCATGATACAATGAATGGTAACACACATTCACGGCGGTAGCTCAGTAGCAGAGCGCGTGGACAGAGCGGGTCGTCCACTAACCGTAGGGTTGGCGGTTCGATCCCCTTGATCCCCCTCCTCCAACTGTCCACATGTCGAACCCCACAAGTGTGCTGATTGTAAGTCGCTTTGGATGAAAGTGTCTGCTAAATGCCCCCTCTACCCTTTACACACGACATTGCATGTTTAAGCCAAGCTGATTTGGTGTCACGGTGTTCTCCTCCTATACCAACCTGATGAGAT
The DNA here is from genome assembly GCA_900302335.1 of Phycis phycis. NCBI lineage: Eukaryota > Metazoa > Chordata > Actinopteri > Gadiformes > Phycidae > Phycis > Phycis phycis. The sequence continues at coordinate 19,062 of OMKQ01095673.1, forward strand.
GAGGGTTCATGAACTCTGTCCTGACAGATCCCAGTACCTGGTTGTTTTCATACTCCACCAGGCTGAGCTCCCCTGCGTTGAATATCATGCACACCTGGAACACAACAACATGTCACTACGATAGAAAAATATCATACAACACAGCCAGTAACTATCTTTACTGAAACCTCCATTCTGTATTGGTTGCATGGATGACCTCACCACTGTCACGGTTTGGTTTAGGTCATGTGACCTCTGCAATGGTATCCTTCAGCTTTGAAACAAATTATACATTTGTATCTCTGTACATAAAAGGTTATTAAATAATTATGTTGATGTACATAATTATCGGTGCAGTGCAGTGAGCATAATGGTGCAGTTAGTATAATATTGCAGTGAGTATAACACTGTCGTGAGTATAATAGTGCAGTGAGTATCATGGTGCTACGTGTGTGTGTGTGTGTGTGTGTTACCGTTTCATTTTCAAAGAAGAACTTTTCATTGCCCCCGGAGCCTGGCCATGCCACCTGACCCAATGGAACCAGTGAAAAAACAACATCAAAATACAGTGCATCCAAACCTTGTGGCAGATACACATATACAGTACATATACATACACATATCTATATCCATATCTATATCTGTATATCTATATCTATATTGCCTCTCCCGAGGCAATTTCCCTCGGGATCATTAAAGTACTTCTGTCTGTCTGTCTGTCTGTCTATAGATGTGTATAGACGCAGAAAGCCACTTAGGGAGGGTCAATGACTTGTATAGTGCAGTGGTAGGGAGTAAGGAGGGACACTGGGTGGTACAACGGAGTGGTGGGGAGGAGGGAGGGATACTGAGTGGTATAGCAGAGTGATAGGGAGTAGAGAGGAGGGACAATGAGTGGTATAGCAGAGTGATAGGGAGTAGAGAGGAGGGACACTGAGTGGTATAGCAGAGTGATAGGGAGTAGAGAGGAGGGACACTGAGTGGTATAGCAGAGTGATAGGGAGTAGAGAGGAGGGACACTGAGTGGTATAGCAGAGTGATAGGGAGTAGAGAGGAGGGACACTGAGTGGTATAGCAGAGTGATAGGGAGTAGAGAGGAGGGACACTGAGTGGTATAGCAGAGTGATAGGGAGTAGAGAGGAGGGATACTGAGTGGTATAGCAGAGTGGTAGGGAGTAGAGAGGAGGGACACTGAGTGGTATAGCAGAGTGGTAGGGAGCAGGGAGGAGGGACACTGAGTGGTATAGCAGAGTGATAGGGAGTAGAGAGGAGGGACACTGAGTGGTATAGCAGAGTGATAGGGAGTAGAGAGGAGGGATACTGAGTGGTATAGCAGAGTGATAGGGAGTAGAGAGGAGGGACACTGAGTGGTATAGCAGAGTGATAGGGAGTAGAGAGGAGGGACACTGAGTGGTATAGCAGAGTGATCGGGAGTAGAGAGGAGGGACACTGAGTGGTATAGCAGAGTGGTAGGGAGCAGGGAGGAGGGACGCTGAGTGGTAAGAGCTGACCTCGCTGAGCTTGTTGGTGAGCAGGTCTCCCAGCAGCAGGGTGTCTGACGTGTGAGCCACCAAGTAGCGGTCCGTGCCCATGATCTTCACCTCCTCGATCTCGTAGCCGTACTGAGACTTCAGGACCACCCGCGTCCCACTGGACAGGTTCCTCACGATCACCTGGACAGTGGAGGCGGAGACCGACGAGAACAGAGAGACATGGTGTGAGTGACATGGAGAGTGGTAATGTGTATCTGTGCGGTATATCTCTGATGTTTATATGTAATGTTTATACGTTGTGTATATCTGTAATGTATAACTGAATTGTACATCTAATGTATATACTGTATGTAATATCTGTAGTGTATATCAAATGTTGCTGGACTATATCCACATGAATAAAATGCACAGTAAACAACAATTGATGTTGTAAAGCAAATGCCATTCGAACATCAAAATGAAGGGATTGCTGAAAACATTGGATAGATATGTCCAGCTCAGTTTACCTGGCTGGGACCAACGTAAGTCATCTCAAACTTGTTCTTGTAGATGCTCCTCCTCAAACAGCAGTCAAACTGTTCCACGCCCCCACACAACGTTCCCTGTTGAACACACACACACACACGACGGAAGGTCTGGAGTGAAATAAAGTGAGGCAGAGAGAAATACAGATAGAGACGGAGAGGGAAAGAGAGACCAAGCAAGACAGAAAGAGAGCGAGACAGTGAGAAAATACTTTTTCTGTCTGTTCACAACAATGGCACTATTGCACGTATCTTTCACTGTACATAACAAAGCATCTTTACTTTATCTGCTTATATGTATGTATTTTTTTTATTTAACTTATTTCATGTTTTTCACCTGCTTTGGCAATCATTTCCCATTCCACTTTAGCTTTTTGAGTTGAATTGTTTAAATTCAGAAAAAGAGAGACACAGAGAGAGAGAGAGAGAGAGAGAGAGAGAGAGAGAGAGAGAGAGAGAGAGAGAGAGAGAGAGAGAGAGAACGAGAAAGAGAGACTGACAGCTGCTGCATTCCATACCACATAAAATGTGTTCGCCTACTTTCATGGTTGGACACTCGGGCAACAGTGAGAGTTGTCATTTATGGACAAACCACAGCGTTTCAAGCTGGCTGGCTGGGGGGTTTGCACAGCATGTCAAAGAGAAAGAAACGTTCCTGGGAAACTAAGACAGCCACATGGAATTGATTGTGTGTACGTTTCTTCCATGCTTGGGCCACACGTCATTTAGAGCCATAATGAGACATAGAGAGAAACAGAGACAGAGTGAGACAGAGAGAGACGGAGAGAGACAGAGAGAGACGGAGAGGGACATAGTGAGACAGAGAAAGACAGACATAGAGACAGACAGAGAGACAGAGAGAGACGGAAGGGGACATAGTGAGACAGAGAAAGACAGACAGAGACAGACAGGAAGACAGAGAGACGGAGAGGGACATAGTGAGACAGAGAAAGACAGACATAGAGACAGACAGAGAGACAGAGAGAGACGGAGGGGGACATAGTGAGACAGAGAAAGACAGACATAGAGACAGACAGGAAGACAGAGAGAGACGGAGAGGGACATAGTGAGACAGAGAAAGACAGACATAGAGACAGACAGAAAGACAGA
>OMKQ01095693.1:0-11021 GCA_900302335.1 Phycis phycis
CTGCAGACGTTAATCTCTTGGCAGCCGTGTCTCTCTCTCTTTTTTTTTCTCCCCCACTACCTGGCGCGATTCCCTCACAAACGCACTCATCGTCTTCCTCTTTCTCCCTCAGACATCCCAGCTGTTTATTTTTTTGTGTCCTGTAGCCATGGCAACCGATAGCGCAACGGCGGCGGATAACGTCTCGTGTCTCCTGCGGAAGGGAAAGCAGAATCCCTTTTTGACTGACGGGAAAAAAAAAAAAGTTTTCAAACGCGGCTAAAATGACACGGATCTCGTTTCACAAACATCACCGGTGGCAATAGAGACCGGCGGGCGTGTAAGCGACACACTGGTGAGTCCCACACTGGCGGTACTGCAGGCTGCAGTACCGCCAGATCACTGCTCGTCTTTCACCGCCGCCGATCAAAGCTCTGAGAGTCAGCAGCAATCAGCGCCGCCGGTGGAAACCGTTGCTCGTTAAATTTCCAGGCACTAAACACGCGGTGATATACAGCCCTCTGCAGGCCGTGCCGTGAACTGCACTTCAATGGATTTATTGGCTTTTCATAAAAGGTCTCCGCGTTTACAACAAAAATAAAATAAATGTTTTTTTCATGGTGGATGTCTCGTCAGATTTAGATTGAGTGTGGGTGTGTGTGGGTGTGTGTGTGTGTGTGTGTGCGTGTGTGTTTGTGCGCCGCAGTGAATTGGGTTATAGAGTTATGGAAGTGGAATATGTTCATGTCCAATATGCAAATAAAATCAAGGTAGGCCTCACGGTTGATTTACTGGAAGATGGACGGGGTCGACGTGAGGAGCGTGAGAATGTGGGAATGTTTTCAAGTTTGGTATTTAACTCGCATATTCTGGCCCGGGGTTGAGACCAAAACACATAACACATTGCCGTAAAAAACATGACTCACCGGCTCCTTGTTACAGTTAAAATGTGGTAAAACATAAATCATTGGTGAACAATTATAATTCCAGATACTGTGTTGGAATTTGCGAACAATTGTAAATGTTTGGCGCTGTTCCAACAGCCACACCTGCCTCCCACTTGAACCCAGAGATATGTGCAAGAGTGTCCTGTTACTAATAAGCTAAATTAGTATTATGGTAAGCAGGGCATGTTTAGTTAGTGACTGGCTATATGTTATGGAATTCAAAGGTTTGCTAAAGAAAATGTTATTCACTGTGATAAAATGCTGTTTAAATAAAATGTCCAAATATTTCCTCACCAGTGATAATGGCATGAATATGGTGTCACACGTTTGATTGACACCTACCTGGTCCAACCACATCCAGCCGCTGGGCATGTACCGGGGCATGGTCGGTAGACTGATCTTCATTCGTTTAGTCTACTACTAAACCGTGCCCTGGTGCATCAAAGGAGCAAAGCCACACTTAGTGTGAGTAGTGCGACACCTGTGTTTACCCTAATATAATGCCTCTGGGAAACGGGTCTATTAACCCAGCGGTTTTCATTCTAAGTGTGATGTAAAGGGCATGGGTCTGGAACCAGCCGGCTAATGTTTGTGATTGGTCAGGGTGATGATCGGCGCGCCATTGGTCAATTAGGTGTGAGGTCACCGCTAATGGTGGATAGCGCGCCGATCGATTAAGCATGATTACCTTGGATAATGCCCAGCGGGCAGAGCATGCACACAGCACACAGAGCCACGCGTGTGGGTAATGGAGTCTTATATTAGGCTGTCCTCATCATTCGCTCATTAGAATAAACAGCACGCATATTACGTGTGATGGTCGCCTTTGGGATTTCCATAGCAACATAAGCCATAAATCATTCTCCACCACACACACACACACACACACACACACACACACACACACACACACACACACACACACATACATACACACACACACCTGTATCACCTTGAGCACAATTCGTACATGTTTTAACTATTTCAGATTCCCATCGACCTCAGCACCAGCACCCCCCCCACACCTAAGAGTTCATGAGATCAATTAGCTGAATTAGCTGTATTCATATTAAAGCCGTGTCAGTTGTATACACACACACACACACACACACACAAGTTGTGCAAGTCGTATACCTGTGAGAAGGCTTCTGGGTAATGTCCAGCCAGGTGTGGTGTGGTGCATGCGCTGGGTCCAGGTCCGGTGAGATGTGGGCCTGGATCTCTGGGGAAGGTGATGAAAGAGCATTTCCACCTTACTGCCCAGGGTGTCTGCTCAGTGGTTTTGACACCTCGGGCCAGCTTCAATATTTGTTGTGCAGATGATTTATAAATATTTCCCTTTGGTCTCGCCAAGGGCAAGGTAGGAAAGGTCTCACCAAGCTCTCTGAAGTGAGAACATGAAAGTCAGATCTCTGCTGTGCACATGTGCACCTAAAATTCACTCCCAATTACACACATACACACCCTACTCTCAATATGCACACACACACACACACGCACCCTACTCTCAATATCCACACACACACACACACACACCCTACTCTCAGTATCCACACACACACACACACACACCCTACTCTCAGTATCCACACACACACACACACACACACACCCTACTCTCAGTATCCACACACACACACACACACACACACATACACAAAACACATACACATACACACACACACACACACACACACACACACACCCATACCGGTCCTGCGGCTCCCAGCAGGGTGCCAGGGAGAGAGAGGGCGTGGTCCTGTGGGGGGGAACACACTGGGGAACAGCTGAAGTCTCCCATCGCTGGGCGTCGGCAGCAGACCCACCAGAGGAGTGAACAGGGGTGGGGGAGGGCATCAGAGAGAGGCAAACACTCTGCGGGACTCAAAGATGAGGGCAGACATTTAAAACAGCTTTGAGATGCTGTGCGGTGCTAAACACGTGTGTGTGTGTGTGTGTGTGTGTGTGTGTGTGTGTGTGTGTGCGTGTGTGTGTGCGTGCGTGCGTGCGTGGGAACATATTTTTGGTGACCTCACTTCAAAAGGTTTGAGTTGGGGATTTGAAGGCAGACACTTTTTTTTTTTTGCACTCACAGTTTAGTTTACTTAACAATTACATCAATAGATTTTTTGGGGGGGTGAAAATACAGCAAATTATTAGATGAAATGCCATACATTCAGCAATTATAGCAGCAGGATCATGTGGTAATTCATACGCCTATCGTATTTGAAAAAAAAAACTAAAAAATATATAAATATATATATATATATAATATAGTATATATATTTAAATCGGACTTTGTGTGCAGACATTAAGCCACATTAGATAAATGTGTGTCTGGTTATGTCTGGTATGACCGTACAGCAACATTACATCATCTTTATGGTACATTCTATGATAACAGACCATGAGATATATTTGCACCAATACGCAGCCAGCCATGAGAGATACAATACAAAATAGTTGCATACATTATGCAACGTGTAACATCTGTTCATTAAATAAGTCCATAGGTCATCATCAACTCATCAATAGGTCATCAACTGTTCACATGATATAACTCAACTCTCATCATTAGGTCCATGCAAAAAAAACGTCGGTACAAAGTGAATACATAGTGAGTTGGACATGTGTAGCGTGTGTAGATCCAAACCAAAAAACAACACGTAGACCATAACCAAACAGAACTTCATAGAGCTGGGTTAGTCCCACCCCCTTCTCGCTAGCTTGTCCCTGACGTATTGATGGAAGACATTTGTTTACCCCGGAACAAACTGTTACGAGGATATAATGCATTGTAGGAACTGATCATTTCCTTAAATGCGATACAGAGTGTGTAGCATACACAGCAACACACTTATAATGAATTGACAGTCTACCTTGGTAGTCCTACTGGCTCCCGCCACCAGAAATTCTCCCGATCGTGACGTTAGCTGGTAGCTGCCCTCTTCCCCCCCCCCGCTGCCCCGGTGTTTGTAAAATAAAATAATGCTGCTCCCGCTGGCCAGTCTGGTGGCTTTTTAATCACACTGCGCAGGACTCCTTGCTCGCCCTCTGAATGCAATCTGGAGCACAACACAGCGGCATTGAAAGTCAGCACTGAAACCATGGATGTGACAGCAGAGGTCGTCTTTTTAGCAGCCGCCCAGCTCTGCAGGCCAGCAATGAGCAGGTTGCCCTTCTATTAAACAGGCATTTGCTTCTGTATTTCTTGGGGACAATTTGAACGACCAATTGAAACTGTTTTTAAATGTGACAAACCATACTTCGCGTTGTATCAATTTTTTGTGTTGATGGAATAGAAGAAACATTTATTTGATATTTGATATTTGAGAAATGTTAACCAAGGTGGGCGGGACCACCCAGCTCCATAGAGCTCAACAGTGACCGCCCCCTTTTCCAGAACCACTCCAGGTCCAAGTGAATTTCCCATTCATTCACTCACTGGGGTTTCAGAACATCTTTATAGAAGGCTTTCAGCCTGGAACTACAGCAACCAACCATGAGCTGAATCATGACCATAAAACACTTGATTCAGAGCAAAGGAAAACTGAATAAAAGGCAAAAGGTATAAGACTGTGTAAATATTTAATTTAAGAGTGAAGGAACTACTCATCCCATAAAGCATTGCAAATGACACCTTTCCGTTTCAGCTCGGATTCAAGATTCAAAGAAAATGCTTTTTTGGCTTTTAGTTCTGGTGGGTTGTGTTATCCCCGTGTCTGTGAGCCATTTATAATACTATTAATATAATAAATGGATCATTAAGCACAAGCATCATAATGAGTGATGTGGAACTGTTCCGTGACAATAAACCCCATCCCTTTATTTACAAAGCTTGAATCCCAAAGCACAGCGCGTGCAACTTTTGATTAATACTTGTAGCATGAACTAAAAAATAAGTCTATAATCCTATTCTTTTAACGGAGCAAGAATGTAGCGGGGGGGGGGACATTTCCACTCACTCAGGACCCGTCTATCCATGCCTCCATCGTCGTCGTAGTCATTGATGACTCCTGTTGGACGCGGCCGGCACCCTTATCCAGTTACCTGATCTCACACCTAACCTCTTCAGTTATCTACTTCCCCTGCCAACCAATACACAGGAGGTGAACCATGGGCCATAGCTAGATTGCAATTGCTTGCCTGAGGGTCAAACAGGGGGATCATTCTGGAGGAATGATGGGCTGAACTGCATGCGACTCCTCAGCCTAAAGGGTTCCTGCGGCTACAAGTTAATGACAACCGTTTCAATTCCGGCAGCGGGCATATGTCTCCTGGACGAGGCGTCCAGGTCCATCGGTGATACTGCGGTCAGCATCACCTGCGGTCAGCTATGGTCCAACCTGTAAGGGCTGGCATCTTGCATGGCTGCCACTGTTGTGGTGGGAAACGAGTGGACCCTGGGATCCACCGACACCCCTGCAGCACCTCACTGTAGTTCACTGAATGGGCTACGCTGAGAGTATTCGTCGGTGGTGGGGGATTCCCCACCACAGGGGCCTCATTCAGCCCCAGCAATACCAACACCATACTGGAGACTGGTCTCAGGCTGTCGTGACCAGATTTCAGGGCACTCTCGTAATGCTTATCAACGATAACACGGTGCTGGTTGGAGGGGCGGCAGGAGCTCAGTGTATAGAGCGGGTGGACAGAGCGGGTCGTCCACTAACCGTAGGGTCGGCGGTTCGATCCCCCACCTCCACATGTCGAACCCCACAAATGTACTGATTGTAAGTCGCTTTGGACAAAAACGTCTGCTAAATGCCTTTATTTATTATTATTATTATTTATGGTTCCGACATCGTTTCGGTGGGACATATGAGAGTCGCTGTCAAAATGAAGCTCTCGGTTTCACTCAACAGGTAATATCCACCTGTCCCAATATTCTCTGATGTATCTGACAATGGGAAAAGCCAACTCCCAGTTGAGCCACTGGGATGGGATAAGGGGTGGTTGGAAAAGGGGATTCATTAAGAGTTTTAATACAGGACAGCAACCTGCCAATTTGGCTTTGGTCTCTGGTCTTTTTTGCGGCTAGGTCCGAGAATTTAGACAGATCGCGGTAAATTGGGGGTCAATTTTGGCCTGGCAATATCATGCCAAGGAGGGTACACTTTTTGCCACCTCCATTGCTGTAAATCCAAGCCGTCAATGTTCCGGCAATTGCGTGAGATGAGCGGAGGTGTCGATGACGTGCGACTGTTGTGTGACCCACCGCCGGGGGTTTTGACACCCTGAAACAGCTGATCAACTGCATTTGCAATTGAAGAGATCCAAAAATGTGCAGTGCATCAGACCTCAGTGTTTCTCCTTCTCCAGCCATTGTTGTTTTGAAACTGGTGTCACAAGGCTAAATATGCCTATGTTGTACGTTACTGTTCACGCCCAACTTCGTGCTTCACGTCACGTCATTTACATTTACATTTAGGGCATTTAGCAGACGCTTTTATCCAAAGCGACTTACAAAGAGTACATTTGTCATCAGAAGGTGAAACATTTCATTGCTGCTAATACAGTACGAAGTTACCAGAACAAGTTTCAAGCATTTCAAGTGCTAGATTAACCATTGCTAGTGTACAACATCTCTGACTAAGTGCCGAATTACAAAGAGTAAAGATTAAAGTGCCAGGACATACAACAAATGAGAGCATGAGGATAGTTACGTAGGGTTCAGGTGAACTCTGAACAGGTGGGTTTTGAGTCTCTTCCGGAAGATGGGGAGTCACATGTTTATGTCTACCCCAGTGGCGGCTTTTTTTGAAAAGAAGGAATATTACACCTCCAGTTCACACAGACAAGACAGCAGATTGCAGTGTTTATCTGGGTGCAAATGAGACGCATTTTCGAACTAAAAGCTGCTTTAGATAAGAGCGTTTGCTTGTTGTACATTGATTAGATACAATACTTTTGCAACCGTGAAACCCGTTTCCTCTCTGCAGGTGAGAACTCGTCCCAGAACAAAATGGTTCTGACAAAGTGAAGTCAATTCATCACGACAGCCATGGAAAATGGATTATCAATGCCATTGCTTCTCCATCATCATTTAAAGATCCGATTATGAGATACGGTTTATTTGAAATGTATTCATCCCTTACGTGGTTGGATCAATTACTATGTGTGTGATAACACGTGATAATTAAAAATGCCTTTCGGGCTGCAGATCATGAAAGCCAGGAACAGGTTGGTTTCTCACCAGCGCAGGGGAAAGTCCATACAGCGCTTTTACCTTTTTTTTCAGAGACCAAGCTAAATCTGTGGCAATGATTCACCATTCAATGGATATTGTGAAGGGGCTGTTGACATCCTAAACACAAGCCAAGTACCTGTCATCGCACTGGATTGGCCTCTCTTCACAACAGCAACACCGACCTGGTGCAACATCAACTCACGATGAAGACGATTTAGTAATGAATTGGCGGTATGCACGTTGAGACGGCATCAGTACAGGTGCTTGGGAATATTCTGGATGGCGGCGGCTTGACAAGTGCACTTGTTCAGGCAGGGATCTCTACCCCTGGAAAAACTGCAGACACTCTCCTCAAGGCATCCCATATGACATGCACTCGTCGTGCTCTCCAGATAACTGTCAGCGCGTTGAATTCTCTAATGAAAGAGGCTTACGCACAGTGCATGGCAACACAGCAGCAAAAAGGCCGTCCATTCATCTCTCAAAACAAAGCAACCTGCCGGTTTTCATGAAATCCTCAACAAGTCAATGGAACGCCGTACGGTAGCATGCCTGAAAAGGGATGGCCGTCCATGCACAAGGCTTTAGATCTCCTCTCAAGTCAGACACAGAGACTTGGCCGAGTTTTTCAGATACGGGAATTAAGAATCTCTGCCAGTGCCATCTCAAATAGGGAGCTCAGGGCCGGAACAAAGTAGCCACTTGTGAACCGTTTAAGAGGGCTTGATTTCACAGCAGGAAGGTTTACATAATCCCAGAAGCAGAGCAGGAGTAATTATTCTGGATGGAACGGCAGTGTAACACATGCTAAGACTTGGCAGGGCGGGAATATTTAAAGGCTGCAAAACTAGTGTTTCTGTGGAGTTCTTTCGGCAGAATTCCACATGTACTTCAGAACGTACAAACCATTGACATTGAAAGCCATTTTCAAAATGGCCACCAGGAGGACAAAGGAAATATCTCCAATGCCCCTCAAGCCAAACACACTTCTTGGGACCTCCTGTGGTTGTGTGCCAGTTTTCAGGCTTTCATCATTCAGTGCAAGATCGGAGATCCTTAAAAGAAGGAAGTCTTGTTAATAGCTTTCTGTGTGAACGAGCAATCATCACGCATCACGCACTTGCGACAGCTCATTACCAAAACATAGCAGTGGCACCATATGGTGTGACCTCATGGTATTTATGCGGATAACATACACTACTTAATTGTAATCATTTTTGAAAGAAAGCTGAAAATATGACTTGTACACAGTCACAGGTAATTATACTGCAAGCACTCTTGCAAGCATTCAGATAGGATTAATGTGAGTTGCTGTACACGCTACAACCAGTGGGTTTTGAAATGTTGCAGAGGAATTACTTCTGGCATTGAGATAGTCTACACATTGAAGGCCAGGGAAATGGCCGGGGACTTTCTGACCCAGACCGGCCCTGAGAAGACCCCGGCTGCACAGCGTTTCATCGATCAACGCTCAGGCCAGGATCAAGACGACACGGGGATGGGCTGTACCCACTTACCTTGGCACGGATGCTCCTCAAGTGTTAGCTAGCCTAGTTGGCATCTCTTCTACACCACCTGAATGTATGCTGTGATGAATTGATTGACGCAATAATCTCTAGCAAATATCTCAGAAAGCCATGCATTCGTCTTAAATAAAAAGTTTTTTTATTATGTTAAAGAATGTATATATGAATTAATTCAATAAAGTCTGACATAATGTTAAACGATGAATCCTTTAATTCACCTGGTGAGCGTATACTACAGCACATACCAATGATAACATCGCCACTATTAACTTGCCATATCTTACTATGATTAAAGGCGATTGACTTTCCCGCGGTGATTCTCACGTCCAAAGTTACTGTGGGCCAATCCGAGAACCAGGAGGGGAACATCTTACCGTTACGAGGACAAAGTGGCCGGCTGGGAATTGTCCCGGTGTTCCCCATGGCCAGTTCTCTACCGGCGCTCCACCACCGGAACACCGGCTCCCGGTCGTTTGCTTCTCATTAGGCCGACACGTACTCTCCAGTCCAGCAGTCCTGCCATGTTACAGCAGAAGCTCTGGGGGTGGTGACCCACCAAAGCCGTTTTGTGTTGCTCCACAGAGATATTCTACTGAAGAAAATTACAGATGAAACTGAACTCCAGAAGGTTTTGATCATTTTATTTTTTACAGTGGCCAGTCTACGCGGTGTCGATTTGAAACATTCAGTGTCCGGACACGTTTTTGTTTGCAAATTACGCACTTACAAATTCCCACCCCCAACCACATCATTGGTCGAAATAAGTTTGTTTTATTACTCTTATCGTTAATAAATAACAATTTAGATAAGTGTACACATCAACCTCTTATTTGTTAGATTGATTCACCATAGTCAATAAGGTATGCTAGGTCTACCAGAAACATGTGTTTACAGTTGACATTTAAATACCATTAACCTCTGCTTTGTAAGATTGATTCACCATGGCTTATAAAGTAGACTAGCTCTAAAAAAGATATACTTAGCGCAGTTATTGCATAAACAGGTGTAACATTAGGCGATAGGGCTTGCACATCAGAAGGCATAAAGGGCTTTTTGTTGGCGATACTCCGCCATTTTGAGAGAACTCAATAGAACGCAAGTTCTAGTAATGTAAAATCCTGAATAAATGTAAATACGGCACATCCTTGGCTAATCAAAACTTTGCTTTGCCACGTCTCGTATTAGAAACACTGGCAGTTTCAAACACAATAATGTCACCCACAATGACTTTCCTATGCATGCATATCTCCAAAATGGAGGCGGTCATTGCAATCTGACGCCATGACGTACAAGCCTGATAGGTCTATGCACACATAAAAAGTAAAAGGCTTAGATGCACTGAATTCATTTGAGCGATCATGCTAACGAATAATTACTCACAAATACTTATGCAATGGAATGTCTTTCTCTCAGATAAATACAGTTTATAGTATAGTGACGCATATACAGTCAGTTGTGCAATTGGACCAAGGAATCCAATCCAAAGGATGAATCGTATCCTTCCCGATGGTACCGTCCGTTCCGGGGACGGAAGGGGTCCGGTTAATCTAAATTCTGATTTGTGAGACTCCAAAACATTGCTTCGCTCAGCAGAGGCTGGGCTTCCATGTTCTACGTGGCCCACAATCCTTCATCTACAGGAAAAAAAACAAATGGCGCAGAGATTCGCAGAAGCAAACATCACGCTCGAAGGCTTTCCTTCGGTTTCATCAGGGAATAGAAAACACAGGCTATTCCAGTCACAGTGGAGAGGCCTGGCCCTCCCGGCGTAGTCAAGCACTCTGGGAGCCCTGGTGCTCTGGACCAGGAAGCCCACGGTCTCATCCTTCAGTTCATAACACAGCCAGGACAGTGTGCTGTGCCATGAGCAGACACGCAAGGACCACGGCTGTTTTCCATCTATGGGAGAGAGAGAGAGAAATTGCTGCTGGGGAAAGCGATTGGGGGTGGTCACGGACTTGGGTGTGTGTTTCAAGTGTGTGTGTCAAGTGTGTGTGTGTGTGTTTCAAGTGTGTGTGTGTGTGTGTGTGTGTGTGTGTGTGTGTGTGTGTGTGTGTGTGTATAAAAGGCTGCAGAACAGATACACTCAAGCATTAGTGGTTAACCAAGTACTAATGAGGGGAAAAGTAAACCGTTTGGCTCAGATTAATCCACTTAGCGCTCAATGTCCTTATGACTCGGGGAAGGGCAGCCAGAGTTTGCGTGTGCGTGCATGTACCTTTGATATGGCTTAAGGTCGGGGGGGGGGACACAACCCATCTCTGGTGGCGTGTAGGAAGCCTTGATCCTGGTGGACACAGGGCTTGGGCTCCGGCCTGTTTCATTCTCCACTTCAACATGCTAAAGTCCTGAGAGAGAGAGCGAGAGAGAGAGAATCCA
>OMKQ01095702.1:0-14193 GCA_900302335.1 Phycis phycis
ATTATACAGAGGATCGGAATTGCATTTCTCCAAACTCCAAATGTGCAATAATTGTAACAGACAACATGTAATATATAACATAACAAATAACATAATGCATAACATAGTGCAATAACAAAATAGTGCAAAATATACACCCGGACAGACAGTGGGCGTACACATTTTCCAGCATAGGAAATAGAAAATTCACAGAGAAATTCAATGATGTGTACTTCTGTGTATGTGTGTGTGTGTGTGTGTGTGTGTGAGAGAGAGAGAGAGAGAGAGAGAGAGTAAATTAGTACATAATGAATACAAGTGAATGTATGGTGGAAATCATGATTATCTCTCCACAGACACTGATCAATCAATTGTGTTTCACTGATCAGAAATTGTTCAAAATAATTGTATTGTTTTTTAACGTCACTATTATTATTTGCTCCATATACATTCTATGTTTCTTACAGACGCCAATGGTAATGTTATTATTTCAATCATTGCAGTTTACTAATAAGTCTTCTTGGCTACTCTCTATCATCTTCATCTCTAAGTTCCATGATCTTCATCCTTGATTTTGTGAGGTACCAAAGCAATCACACGACTGTCTTCAGTCACCACAGATCGTCTCTCTTGGTGATCAGCGACTGGAACAGGGATTCATCGGATTCATCGGATTCATCGGATTCCATACAGAATCGAATGCTCATACTTAGTCAATCCAAAACACAATGGACATTCATTGTTATCAACTTTAAGGCTCCTGCCATGAAATGTCCTTGTTATCGAATTCAGCACAAAAAAGACAGGAGACAGAGGAATAACTAGAGAGCAACACATGAAGTGACAGAGGAAGCAAGAGAAAGAGAGAACAGGAAAGTCAGGGAAAAGAGAACAAAAAGGGAACGAGCTCCCTGCCAATTGTCAGGACTGCAGTCACTCCCCATCTTCCGGAGGAGACTCAAGACCCACTTGTTCAGAGTTCACCTGAACCCTGCATAACATCCATCCTCTTAAAAAAAAAAAAGAAAAACCCTGATTGTTCTACGTCTTGGCACTTTAATCGCTCTTTGTAACTTGGCACTTGTTGTTGTATGTTAATGTTGTACACTAGCAATGGTTAACACAGCGATTGAAATGCTTGAAACTTGTACTGGTGACTTTCTCACTGTATTAGCAGCAATGAAATGTTTCACCTTCTTGTGACAAATGTACTCTTTGTAAGTTGCTTTGGATGAAAGCGTCTGCTAAATGCCCTAAGTGTAAAATGTTATGTAAATGGAACGAGAGTAGATTTGCTCCCTGCTGTGCTGATGTCCAGGACTCCTGAGAGCAGGAGTCCTCCTGGTCCGGGTGGTGGAGGTGGGCTAGTGACTGTGTATGGACCCATCATTTAATTGCTTTAGGCCTACATTTGGTGAATCGTCCCTCCAGAGATAAACTCTACTTTTGTGCAATATTAACACCCAGACAATGTTACCATAGTAATTGTCAAACGGCGGAAGAAATAAGGTAATTACAGTTTGTTCTGCCAAAATGCCAGAAGTGATTACGGTGGATATGTGCTGGTGGTGCACGTCTCCTCCAGCCTCCCCCAGCCTCTCCCGTTCAGTGCTAATGCTCCATACATTGTGTTCATTATGAACCATTCCATCTACAATAGGACCTGTTTGTGTTACTCATTAATAATAACATGAACAAATGTACCAACATCATATTGTCTTGTGTTCAATACAGAATGTGACACATTGCACTAGGTAGTAGTATACAAGTAAAACGACAGGTTAGAAAAGATACAGGCCTAAAACCTTTTAAAAAATGTACAGAAAGATCATTATTCCTTTTTTAATAATTGAAGAGTTTGACAGCATTTTTACTTTGGGAATTATTAATAGTTTGCAGAGACTTTGTATTTTGTTGAATGAGTCATTAACTACAAAGACAGCTGCCAGGGCGGTTGCACACACAGCTGTTGAATGTGAGCGTGACACTCTGAGATGTGAACATGTAGTGTTTCTATCCTGGTGTCTCAACATGGTTGTAGGAGGTCCATGGAGGTTTCCTGGCTCTACACCCCATATGAAGAAGTGTTTCAGTGTTTCTCAGAGGTGGACTCTTGTTGTTGTGGTCAGAGGATGTAGCACACACATCTTTACAGCTTTTGATCTGGGACATATGCGGGAGCTCGGGTGTAAAGCTCTGGGTTTAGGGGGGTTGTCAGCTCTACCTGGAGGTGGGCTGGAGGAGGAGGGGGTTCTGAAGAGCCTCTGGGAGCAGCTCCTTCATAGGCCAGAGCTTCTGTGGTCCTTCAGCCACAGGACCTGCCACTGTTCTGCTCATTTGTGTTTCATGAAATTACCATCGATTGTTTCAAGGACATGCGTGGCTGCGCCTGGGAGCCGGCAGGCCGCGCTGGGCGACCTTTGGAAAGTCTGGGGTCTGACATCTCCTGGTGTAGCCAACTGTGGAGGATTTAGATCAATGTTCTACGCATGCTGTGTGTATATGTGAGTGTGTGTGTGTGTGTGTGTGTGCGTGTGTGTGTGCATGTGCATGTGCATGTGCGTGTGTGTGTGTGTGTGTGTGTGTTGTGTGTGTGCGTGCATGCATGTGCTTCATTATAGAGCAGTCAAGCAGCCTGGGTGTAACACCAACTGGATGCCATTTTGGATCTGGCAGGTTGAAACACATTGACTACTTACTGTTCAGCAGAAACAGGAACAGGGGTGGGGCTTTGGGCTGGGGGTCGAGTGCCTTAACCAACAGGCCTCCCTGTTCTCAGACAGTATCGGCCTGGGTTGACTTTAAATATCTTTAGACGTCCCGTCAGGTGTGATGTTCATGAGCCGGTTTGAACCCTATCGTGACATCACAAGTGGCCACCCAGCTGCATGATGGATAGAGCACCCTACCAGCTGGTACTGCCCACTGGGTAGGAAGCTGGTCATTGGACACTCCACATGTCTCCAGATGACTATCATCTATCCTAACCTTCACCAGTATCATCCATCCTAACATACCCCAGTATCATCTATCCTAACATACCCCAGTATCATCCATCCTAACATACCCCAGTACCATCCATCCTAACATCTGTACATCATCCAGCCAGCTAGCAGTCCTGGCCTGGTCGCTGTCCTAATCCCCCATAATTCCACCAGATCGTATTGTCATTTAACACGTACTGACTGGGGAATGAAACCCCTTCACCTTCCCCTCCGCCATCCAGAGATAATTGCTGTTTGCTCTACTCACAAGTCTTCCCACGAGGGAGGAGGAGACGCTGAAAGGGTAACGTGGAGTGGTTTACTGTGGAGCGATGGGGGAGCAGGTCTTTCTACTGGCTATACTGGCATCTCTCTGACAGAGCAGACAACAGTTAATTAGAGCTGGGCAGCGGGGAGACGTCAGAGCTAAAGCAGCCGTCTGTAGGAGGGCTCTCTGGTGGGGTAGCCAGCGGTTGAATCTGTTCTCTACTGTAGTCCCCTGGAATCTGGGCTACTACCCTCTGTAAATACAGGGGGAGAGACGGAGAGATACTAAATAAATGAGTTTCAATGTCAGCAATACATAGTAAAGTGGTATTTTATCACCATTACATTGAATATGTACAGTGAGATTTTGACAGCTCCAGTTGACTTCCTGTATCCACACATACTGAGTTATATTTATCCAAGTGAATATGCATACAATAATAATAATGATGATGATGATAATAATAATAATGGTAATAATAATAATAATAATAATAATAATAATAATAATAATAATAATAATAATGATAATAATAATAATAATTAAAGCTATAGGCAGTGTTTATTGGGGCCAGAAGGGCAGGAACAGACTGTTCCTGCCCTTCTGGTTCTTATTGTGTTGATAAAGATGGAATAGCCTCAGCTTTGTGCTGCTCATAAGCATACAAAGGGTTCATGACCGTAGGTCAAAGCGATCAGGGGAGACGCCTGTCCAAAGTTGCATTTTAAATTGATTGCTGTAGCGCCCCCTATTGTGCAATCTGGATAAACATGTGGGCAGTTCAGTCCATCCAATTTGATGATGGTTGGCTTGAGTTAACCCTGCCTTTAGGCTCCTTAAAGGCCTCCTTGGCCTTTCTGTCTGCTCATGGTCAATCGATGTCCATGAGCAGACAGAGAGGTCCCCAAGGGGCTGCGACCACGCCCAGAATTAGGGCCTGGTGGGCATGGCGGTCACAAGCCACGCCTGTTTTTCATGGCAAGCCCTGATTGACAAAAATGTAATGTCATCTTGTTCAGAATGTTGTCCTGAACGATTATTTGTTGAACTCAAGATCACAGGAGTCCATCTTGATGTAGAGCCACTATTCGGCCAATCAGTGCAATTGTTTTCTTGGGCCATTGTCAGTCACCCTCTACCATTGCACAACGTTTCAGAAAAAGCCACTGGGCGGGTGTTCCTGGCAGAGGAATAATGAAATGACAATTACAGGGTGCCTTGGCCCTAATAATAATAAGCAAATGTTTGAGTTCATTCCTTCATCCCACTCTCTGCTGCTTCCGATTTAAAAAGTGTTAAAAGTTGAGGACTTCCCAGAGGGTCTCAATGGAAGGGATGGTCCATGACAGGCCACGGGGAGCAGTGCATGGTAATTACCTCCTGGGAGAACCAGAGTCTTCAGACTTGATGGAGCAACAGCATGAAAACAGGCTGAGATGGCAGTGTGTTCTGCAGCAGTAAGAGGAGCACTGCAGGGGACTCACTCTGGTTCTACCAGAGGGAACCAAAGAATTGTGTGTGTCCTCTGGGCTCAACTCTCCCAGCATGACCCCACCAGCTCCAGCACCAGCATCTCTCCTGGTTGTTCTTCTAATGGTTTTCACTACCCCTCTTTGTCTCACATTGTGTATGATGATGAGGATGATGACAGTACAGCTGGGCCTGGAGCGCCTTTCTGTTTTGAAACAGGACAAGGGTGTTTGACTCACAGCTGGCATTTTTGGATTTGATCCACAATCTCCTCAGCTGACCTGTAGGCATCCTGCCATTTGTGATAATCGTGAATAAAAGCAGTTGTGCAATAACTTAACAGTAAAGAGCAACAGGAAGCAGAGCAGTATTACCCAGAATTGGTCCTGGTTCGCTCCTCGATACCTGAACCAGGAGTCTCACAGCTGTTGGAGCCTAATTAACTCCTTAATCACCCTCAAAGACCTCACAGCCTGCTGCTCTGCTCATAAGACTCAGCAGAGAGAGAGAGACAGAGAGACAGACAGACAGACAGGGACGATGGATGGCATTGTAGCAGGCTGTTTGATGTAGAGTAGGAAGCTCGTGAGGTACAGGCTCAGTGGACTCTCCTGTAACTCGATATGCAAATGGAGACCGAGCAGCCAAGGTTGGCTTGTACTCATTATCCACGTACAAGATCCCTGATTAAAGCCACACCACTTCCGCCACTATTGATTGGATCTGCAGGTTAACACCCCCTACTCTCACCCACCTCCTCCTTCTCCCCTCCCCTCTCTCTCTCTCTCCTTTACTTTATTTAAATATCTCTATTTTCTGGCAGACAGGATTAGTTCTCTGCATCTCTGCCGTGGGTTCTCGCTGTGTTTTGGATACAGAGGGCACTGTGGCCAAGCAGCAAATACCAGGGCTTCTGTTGAGCACATGGAGTTACAGAGGCTGCTCAAACCGCCCTGCTGCATCAGCCTGAGCTTTGGAGATGATGGTGGAGGTGGAGGTCTGTGGTCTTCAAGCTGTTTTGAAGACTCAAGCCCTCCTCCATCCCTCTATGATCCTGTATCTGTCCTCATTCATCAGGAATCGACCAAGGATCGGTCTGTTATCCAGCAGGATCTCCTTCTCCTCCTCTCTCCTCTTCTGGTTCCTGTTCTACAGCTGTGTTCTGAGCTGTTGCTCCCTGGTGTTCCTGGAGACAAACAGGGTCAGGTTGAAAAATGAACAAACTTTCTGTCGCACTGGAAGTATGTTGTATGAAGCTGTCTGTCTGTCTTCTAGAGTTAAGATGGATGCTGTTAGGGTCAGAGCTTTTGCCTTAAAGGGGTTTTGTCTTGTTTTCAAAGGATTTGATTGATTATCACACCTCTACCAAGATTCCATTTCAGCTGAAAATCTGTTGAACCAAAAAATAGAATGATGCTTTTTTACTTAATGTAGCTTCATGTGTATTTATATTTATGTATTCTTATATATATGTAGACTCTAGTGTTGAGCAAGATATACACATGGTAGATACATATCATTGTAGGCTACTAAAGTATGTATGTAGTCTATATGTGTTCTTGAATATACTAAAAAGATATATGATAATAAACCCAGACATGTTTAGAAGGTGATGTGAGATATGTCTATATACTCAGATATGAAGGCTTGGGATCACGTGACCTGAACATGAGTCATGTGCCACCAGAGTGTTACAGCATGTTACAGCGCGACAGGTAGCAGCAGGGAGTACAAAGCCCTGCTGTATCATTCCTCTGCTCCCAGCAAGAGCCGGGAGGGAGTGAACTCTGTTTGATGAGAGGAGGATGTTTACCCCACAGAAAAGCTCATTATTACACCAGCCTCCCTCTCCATTCACCGTGGAGTCATTTAGGGGGTGCTTGTCACCAGCCAGACTCGCACTGAATTCAGATCCATTTCATTATTAAGGAGCAGGTGGGTTAGGGGAATCTTGCTCAAGGATACCTTCAGGTAGACTGCAGACATTGAGGGTTGAACCCAACACCTTTCTGCTGGGAGTCGAACTCCCTCCCTCCTACGCTAATCTCCTCCACCGCAGAACTAGTCCTACATTGCTAGTCACCATACAGAATCAATGTCAGAAGACTGATGAGCTGCAGCCAGTTCCTTTCTGCTGGGACTGGAGAGCTCTAAAAGCTGCTGGACTATCCTGACCATGTTGGTATGCAGCAGTAATGTTGTTCTCTTCGATGCTTCAATGTGCAGGACGAGAGGGAGGGACTCCCCTGGGCCATGTTTCCCCAAAAACTATTTCTAATTGCCCTTCTTGTTGTTGTTGTTGCTGGCGTTCAGTGGGGATGTTTGTCGGACCTACCCAGCTCTCCGCAGGACGTACCGGACCTGATGACCACATTGTTATCCCATGATACTGAGAGAAGCAGCCAGCCCGAAACCGCGGTGTTTGGCTTTGTGACGGATGCTTTCTGTTGGCTGTCAAGCAGGGTGCTGCCGTGTGATTGGTGTAGAGCAGCAGTGCCATATACTACAAAATAGGAAGATGCGATATTGTTCGTGAAAATGTAATATTGAATGTCAATTATTTTGAAAACATGTAATGTACTTGTACTTAAACATGTAAAACAGAACCTTTCTTAGAGATTGGTACACATCTCTGACATCAACACGCTGTGGCCCGATCTGGGTTCAGATTTCACTTTCTCGCTAAAAATACTTCCTGGTAAGACCAGCCTGCTGGCCCTAGGTGGAGGAGAAGCCCATATATTGTTCTGTAGTTGCTGTTAAATAGTCAAAAGCCTTTTCATTTGTGCTCTCTTGCATTGTGAGAGGATGACTACGATAGGTTTGTTGGAGGTTGGAGCTCCTCGTGTTGGTTAATAAGTCATCACAACCGAAGGCCACGTAGAGCAGCACTGCTGTGTGTCAGAATAATCACATCTATAACTGCTGTTTGAACATCAATTATAAGTTAGACAGATATTGAATATTGAGCAAATATTCAGGCTCTGAATCAGCGCCGTGAGGGCGGCTGAAGGCGCGGCCCAGTGAGCCCGCCTTGTGGTGTCTGCCGGCCAGCAGGCGAGCAGCTTCCCGAGCCTGTGTTGGCGTGCGGTGAGGTCACATGACTCACACCCATACGGTCCGATCAGAACACGAACCCGGCCACCTCGGGATGTGAGGGAGCTCATGGGATCCCGACGTGAGCGAGGTCCGGATCCGTCCAGAGCAGACAGGACGGGTCCTGGCCGACATGCCCATGAAGGTCCAACACAACCGAACCACACAGCGGGCAGATGTGTACTTTTAAAGCAACGTTTCAGGTTTGATATGGCGCAGTCATGCACCCTACAGGGCTGCGAGGCCGCGCAAGGGTCGGGACCCCTGAGGAGGGCTGACACCCGCGGGTGACAGCGCTGTTACAAGGGTCCATGGGTTGATACCACGACTGGCCCAGACATGCTTTAGGGACTTCACACTCATCTGAAGCTGTCATCACACACACACTGGGTCACAGAGTAACACACATAAACACATAGACACATACATAGACACACACACTTTGGGACACACACACATGCACAAAAACACAGACGCACACTCCGGGACAGATGCACACAGCACCCATACACACAACTCAGCCATACACACGCAGAAAATATACAAATACATAGTAATATACCGCGGCAACCACATACACCAATTCACACACAGACACACACCCTGCACTCCACAGGCACAGCTGTTCCTGACACAGGTAGGTCAGAGGAAACAGAGGCTGTCTGGTGTCTGGGGGAGTCCTGGCAGCTGGCTTCTCTACCTCTCTCACCCCTCTCTCTACCTCTCTCACCCCTCTCTCTACCTCTCTCTACCTCTCTCTACCTCTCTCACCCCTCTCTTTACCTCTCTCTATCTCTCTCACCCCTCTCTCTACCTCTCTCTACCTCTCTCTACCTCTCTCTACCTCTGTCATCCCTCTCTCTACCTCTCTCACCCCTCTCTCTACCTCTCTCTACCTCTCTCACCCCTCTCTCTACGTCACTCTACCTCTCTCTACATCTCTACCTCTCTCACCCCCTCTCTACCTCTCTCACCCCTCTCTCTACCTCATTCTACCTCTCTCTTCATCTCTACCTCTCTCTACCTCACTCTACATCTCTCTACATCTCTACCTCTCGCATCCCTCTCTCTAACTCTCTCACCCCTCTATTTACCTCTCTCTACCTCTCTCATCAATCTCTACCTCTCTCACCCCTCTCTCTCACTGTCTCTCTCTCTCCACCTCTCTCATCAATCTCTACCTCTCTCACCCCTCTCTCTCACTGTCTCTCTCTGTCCCCCTCTCTCCCTCTGTCTATCTTTGTGTCTCTTCTTCTCTCCTTCCCTCCATCTCTTTCCATCCCTCCATCTCTTTCACTCTCCATCTCTCTCTTTTTCGCTCTCTTTCCCTCATTTGTAATTTTAACAATACGAGAGTCACTAAAATGTTTTATTTGTGCCGTGTCAATTTGTAGTTTCTGGCCATAATGTGAGCATGATCTGGATGGGAATGAGGTCCATAAGGAGGACATAACAGATGTATTTTCTGTGAGGTTAGAATCTCACCCATAATGGTGAGGTGATGGGGTGTTATTTGTGAATCCAGGCTGAACTAACAGGCCGATGTGAACGGGGTATTAAATATGGATGCTGCTATTGAGATGTGCAGCTGGGGCGGATCCTGGCCAATCACACCTTGAGCTGTCACTCAGCCCTCCGCTTTGTACACAGAGCCTTAATGAGCTCCACTGACTGAGGTAATGGCTGCACCAACACGCACACGCAGAACTTCACTACATGTGAATCCTATGGCATCTAATCCCCTTCAGCTCCAACCAGGCTGCTTCATGTGGCGCTGAAGTCAAGCCTTCATGTATTAACGGTGGGTGACCTCGGTCCCTATTCAGGTGGAGGTGTGTGACCTTCTCCTGCTGTCCTCTGGGCGAGCCCTCCCTCAAGGCTCTCACAATGTTACCACACTTTGAGTGTGACATTAACACAGAATCGATGGCCTCCCCCCCAAACCCCTCGGGGATAATCATACCACTCACCTGGAGAGGGTAAAGTACACTGCCTCCCCCACCCCCACACTATCCAAGTGGCATCTAGGACCCCCTCCCCACCCATCATCAAACCCAGTGGTTCCCTACCACTGGGCAGCACACAGGTACTGTGGGAGTATAAGTTCTCTTATTCATATCTGTTCTTTAGGAGTCCATCTTAACATGGGAGCTAGCATGGAGATGGGATGACATTTATGGCAATGTTATTGGCCTAGACTGTACCATCTTTTCCATAACTATTGTGGCGATTGGATTGGCTTTACCAGCATATATAGATTATTTTCAATGTTGTAGTGACCCACGTAGTGTAGGTTCCTTACAGTGCTGTGATTGGTTAAATCATCGTTTGACTAACCTTTAAAGTGCTGTGATTGGCTAAAGCATAATTTGACTGACCTTTACAGCACTATGATTGGCTAAAGCATCGTTTGACTAACCTTTACAGGGCTGTGATTGGCTCTAAGCTTGTTTACCTTCACGGTGACCTGTTGGATAAACCGTCCTTTCTGTCATCTTTATAGCGACATGATTGGCCCCTCCCCTCATGCTCACCATCCCAATGACACCTGTTCCTTCTCACTGGGGCCAATGTTTCATGAGAGCAGGACATTTAATGGCAGAGTGATTTGGCAGACACCAAGGAAAACAAAGTGTAACTGCATTCCAAAGCGTTTATAAGGTACTTTGGAGCCCTGACGCTCAGCCTGAAAGGATGCTGCATATAATTAATTCCTCATTGTTTGGGTTAGACAGGGTCACGCAAGTTAATTGAGTCTCACTTCAGAAAGCCCTGGCTGCGGGCCACGTGTACAGTCTTCACTTTGTATCCATATTCATTCATGGAGGAGTAGAGCAGGCAGCTGTCTAATGACGAGCCAATGCACTGTAAACAACAATGTGAGGCTAATGTTAGCAGAAGTAGCTGCTGATCAGACTGTTGTTGTTACTGCTGTGGTGGAGGCTAGCGCTCACCGATAGTCTAGAACAAGTGGGGTAATAAACAATACATTGTGATGGTGGAGCAGCTGATAGGCTAGGACAGGAACCTGGGCATTGTGGGTAACAGAATCCAAAGCTAAAGTTTCTGGGGCAGAGCCTATTGGAGACACCTGTGCATTGGGGCCAGCACACTCAAACTATATTTTAGGCGTATTATGAATATTTTAGGCGTCTCTTTTGCACTTGAGATTTGCTCTGAAGCTATAAACTACTCCTCAGGAGACTTGGAACACAGCTATAGATGAAGACAAAATCAAAGCACATTTCATGTCAATGTTTTATTCAGCTTCAGATCACCATGTTATGTATAGTATGATCATCTCTCATTATGGCTACTCGGTAAAAACCATAAAAACTATAGAACCTTTTATTCAACAAGGGTACCAACGGAAATAACACAATATGGAAGAGCAAACCATCTTCCAAATACTAAATCCTATCTTCA
Source organism: Phycis phycis (assembly GCA_900302335.1). Classification (NCBI taxonomy): domain Eukaryota; kingdom Metazoa; phylum Chordata; class Actinopteri; order Gadiformes; family Phycidae; genus Phycis; species Phycis phycis. The sequence goes on from OMKQ01095702.1 coordinate 11,224, forward strand.
GAGAATATTTGCATGTATTTTTTTCTAGATAATAGGGTTAAATGTGGATTTTCTCTAATCTAAAATAATGGATCAGTAAAATCTAACAACCAATTAGTTTTGTAGTCTACCAAATTTCACTGTTCAATGGTCTAATGGAAAAATATATTAAATTGCATATTAAAAAGCAACTGAATATGGCTTGATGTTGCTAAAAGCTTAAAATTCTAATCTCATTATAACTGTTTCTATTTTCTGTTTCTGTTTCTATCTAATTTTTGTTCATTTTCCACATGATCAACATGACAAATTAATCAACCAGTGTATGAGAATGATGACGATGAAATCCATGTGGTCCTTGTTGAAGTATTGTGAGCCATGCTGCACCCAGAGACGTCTCCTGTTACAGCCAGTGGACCCTGTGCTAGCATATCATAGCTCTACAACAACACTGACTATCTCTTCCTGGGCGTAAAGTCTCTGGGGGCTAGCGGTGGCACAACATGGCCACAGGGTCACAACCTTGCTGTGGCGTTGAGTAAAGGAGAAAATTCATGACTTGTTGATCGCACCATGGCAGTTCTTCATCAAGTGTCTTTGTGGTTCTCTAAATGTCGGGCTGTGCTTCTCCAGTCACTATGGCCACTCCAAAGCACTGTGAGACATACAACCTCACCTTCACACATACAGATGATGTCAGTTAGTCCGGCTTGCCGCTTCATAACCAGGTTCCACTTCCATTCACCATTTGTGGTCCTTGTGTCTCTGGCCGTTTAAAAGCTCCTGGGATGAGAAAGGAAAGCAGTTGATTTCAAACTAAGTGTTTCTCCGTTTTCAGGAGGCGTTCAGCAGTTATTGAAGATAAATGTGGTGGACGGCGCGACTGATAACACTAATAATTCAGCAGATAAATCAGCACGCTCCGGAATCTATTATAGCCCCAGTGTCTTCTCATCCATAACTGCTGGCTTCACAGCCTCTAGCAGTCAGTCTCCATCTCAGCCTCTGTCTGCATGACGGACCCACGTGGTGATAAGTCTTCCTCTCCTTCCTCCGACGGCGATGACAGGACATATATCTTCCCCAGCCTCCCAGTCAGAGCCATCAGGAGCCCCAGTAAACCTTGTGATCAGCAAAGGAATTGGGACAATCACTCATGACCTTGTCCTGTCGTGTGGCGCTGCCCTGGATGGTGGAGTATGAGACTGCAGGTCTGTCATGGCGCCTCCGGCCCTGCTGGCTTTAGTGGGGAACCCGGTAAACGTGAAATCATTCTCCTCTGCTAGTCTGTACATATAGTAACCTTACTCTGGAGTCATAGAAAGTGTGGATGGGCATAGTCTTACCCTCTATGTACCCAGGGATGGTTCACTCAGCCTCAAACTCTCTGATCTTTAGCGCTGGTCCTAAACACAGTGCTGGTCTTTAGTGCTGGTCCTAATCACAGTGCTGGTCTTTAGTGCTGGTCCTAATCACAGTGCTGGCTTTCTGACACAACCAGTTACTTTTTTTTAAATAACTCATTGACTTCATGATTGCCATACAAGCAGTAAAAAAGACAAACATTGAATGGATAAGCACATTAAAGTTTGAGCCCAGCTCCTTTGACACTCCAGTGGGGAGAAGTTCGATCCAGGGGATTATGTTCAGTCTGGTGGAAGAGCCTTTCATATTGCTGTTGAACAAAAAAAGGAAAAATCAATGGAGAAGAATGCTTCACATGATTTATATGTCTCTGCTCAATCGAAGACGGGCAATTTTGCCAAATAATTATGAACAATCTCGTGTCTTGGATTGTGCCTTCTGTAGCCAATCATAGGCTTGCGCTGTGCCGGAGAGCGGGCAGTGTATTGTGTCCATTGATCGCCTCACTATCATTCAGAAGAAAAACAAAATGTGCTGATCAATGACATCAAGTAAGAACAACGTCGGTCCGTGTGTCTGGCTTCACAATGGGCACGGGCCGAATTCTGAACCATTAGTTTGGGCCCAGTTGTCAGACACAACATTGATTTCTGGCAGGTTGCAAATGCAACAGCAATGATTTGAGTGGTGCAGAAAGGGGAATGGACCGTGACAACACACCTGGGTGTGTGTGATGTTTAAAAGGTGTCATCCTGGATTATCTGTTCATTTACCAGTGTGGGATCCAGAGGGAAAGACACCGGCTTTAAAATACACAACACTTGACAGGTCTTTTATTTTAGCATAGCGTACAGTGAGTATTTAGAAGATCCTGCATCCTTCATCTTTTTAAATCAAAGCTTGACGTAGAATGTTTAGTGTTTGTGAAAATGAAGTTATTGTTCACTTTACTGTCATTATTCACACACTTTTGTCCCAAGCAACTTCCATTGAGTGTAGCTGAATGGACCAGCGTCTTGCTCAAGATGCCTACAGGGGGCATCGAACCTGGCATCTTTCAGATGGGAGTCAAAACACTTTAACATGGTCAACATACAACATACCTTGTGTAAAACAAGAAACATTCTAACCATCAGACTATATTTCCTATTTTCATACACATTACCCTAACCCCATGACTAACCCCACGAATAATATATATCACAAATATTATATAAATATAGGGCAGATAGAGTTTGTACCTAAAATACACTGCACTGACGAAATGCAAACGTGCAGAAATGCAGATGTTGAATTCACACCAGCAGCCAGTGTTGGGTCCTGTGCTTTAGGGAGTCGCTCCTTCACATCATTTCTGGGTCACAACACAACCAGGCCTTTTTGTATCTTCACTTCACCATGTTCATCCTTATGAACCAATGAATTAGTTCACTGGAGATACCTAACAGAGACATGTTCATCCTTATGAACCAATGAATTAGTTCACTGGAGATACCTAACAGAGAATTAGCATTATGTATGTCCATGTATACAGCAAATATAGAAAGCATATTTGTACATGAAATTGTACATGAAGTGATATTTTGTATCTATTGAGGATTGTTAAAACAAAAGGTGGATGTAATT
>OMKQ01095703.1:0-23795 GCA_900302335.1 Phycis phycis
TATCTATCTATCTATCTATCTATCTATCTATCTGTCTGTCTGTCTGTCTGTCTGTCTGTCTGTCTGTCTGTCTGTCTGTCTGTCTGTCTGTCTGTCTGTCTGTCTGTCTGTCTGTCTGTCTGTCTGTCTGTCTGTCTGTCTGTCTTCCTTCAATATACTGGCAGTACAGTGTTACACATTTATCCTCATCATGTTATACTGATGATGCCTGTGTGTGTGTGTGTGTGTGTGTGTGTGTGCGTGTGTGTGTGTGTGCAGAGCGTCTCCTATCATCGGGTACCTTCCCTTCGAGGTATTGGGGACGTCAGGCTACGACTACTATCACGTGGACGACCTGGAGCTCATCGCCCAGTGTCACAAACACCGTGAGACTCACTCACTCTCTCTCAACACACACGCTCAAACACCATGAAAAACACTCAGACACACACACACACACACACACACACACACACACACACTCACGGTCCTCTCCCCCTCCCTCCCTCCTGTCTCCCCCTCTAGTCATGCAGCTGGGGAAGGGGAAGTCGTGTTACTACCGTTTCCTGACCAAAGGCCAGCAGTGGATCTGGCTGCAGACCCACTACTACATCACGTACCACCAGTGGAACTCCAAGCCTGAGTTCATCGTGTGCACCCACACGGTGGTCAGGTGGGTGTCCCTCTCCTTGCTGCTTCCTGCAGGACCCGGTCAGGGGTCAGGGGTCAGTGCCGCTAGAGCTCCTGGATTGGTTTAGGTGTTGTCCGTAGGAGCATTGAGAGTTGTAAGGATTCACTTTACTTGTTGAGCCGGCTCTGAACTATGTTTAAAAATGCTTTCAAACAATACAGACACAGGACACGTTGGATAGACCATTTACAATCAGCGAATACAATAATAACATAGAATCAAAATAAGAGATGTTACAGAGACTAAGTCAAAGAGGTATCGTGACACAAAAGAGGAACTGCAAGTAAGGTTGTCCTTCAGGGATGGGATCATAATAAAGAGCCGCTAATGTCCTCACTGAAGGCCAGCAGCCTCTGGAGTGTCCAGAAGGTCTGCAGCAGTGTGGAACCAGCAGACCAGCTCTCTCACGCTGCAGCTGGAAAAACAACATTTCTGAGCGGCGCTGTGGCCTGCAGGGCCTGGCGGAGCCACGCCTCCTGGCCTCGTCAGGCTCCGCCCCTCGGCTGTCAGAAGTCACATGCTTCCGCTGACCGCTGTCGGTGTCACCCAGCGGCCAGTCAGCTGACCGGGTCAGGAGGCGGACACCCAATCACACGCGAGGCCCCGGGGCACTCGGCCGCTCTTGAGTCGTGCTCCGTCTCGTCAACAAACCCTCGGTAACCTAGCAACAGGACGGCAGCTGAGCAGAGACGCAGGTGGCCAGGAAGATGCTGACCGCACCCTGATGCTCTCTGCAGGTCTGGGAACAGACGCTGTTGACCATCAGATGACACACTGTTGCTAGGCGATGACTTACTGACAGACTTGTTGACTAGTGGTTGAAACAAACACAAGGGAGAACACACAATGCAATATTTAAGTTGTGCAGACCGATGGCTCACGTTAACGTTAGTATGTAGGGTAGGTCATATTTGGCCTACATGCTACATCCTGCCTTATGTGTACAATGTACAGTCACTGTGCTTACAGCTGGTCCAAAATACCATTGATTGAATTTCCTGTTAAGGCAGATTTACTGTCTGGGACCAGACCTTCACATGTGTGAACTTAGAACTGTTATTAGTTCAAATCTTAGTTACCATCAGAAATGTCTGTCCAGCTCTGTACACCCTGAGAACAGGAGAACCACAACTCACTGTGGTAACCAGACGTGTGTTGACAAAGGGCTGAGTTTACTGGCGGGTCTTCATCGCTGAAGAGTCTTCCTGCAGGCCGTGGAAACGGCCAGCTGTCTTCGTCACCCAGTCTGTCCCCAGTCCTCCTCCCAGCTGACTGTGTCTGACTGTGCCCCACAGCTACGCGGAGGTGCGGGCGGAAAGGCGGAGGGCCATCGGGTTGGAGGAGATGTCCCCCCCGGAGCTGGCCCCCTCCTCTGTGAAGGTGAGGAGCTGAGGTCTGGGCTCAGAGAGAACCCATACGAAGTGTTAGAACCACATACCGCTCATCTGCCTCTCCGTTCCTCTTGGCCTTCATCCTGTCCTTCACTCGTGTCCCTTTCTCGTTTCTCACCTCTATACTTTTTCCCCTCATCTCCCCTGTTGTCTCTCCTTCTCATCTCCTCTCTCCTCCCTGTCAATTTCTCTCCTATTCTGATCGTTCTCTCTCTTCTCCTCTCCTCCCCTCCTCCCCCTCTCCTCCCCCCCAGGCCCAGGAGCTGTACCTGGACTTCTGCTCCACCCTGGACCCCCCTAAGGAGGCGCCGGAGGCAGCTCGGTCCGTCTCCTCCCACGGCTCCAGGAAGTCCTCTCACATGGGGCTGTCCGACTCGGCCTGTGAGTCACATGATCCAGGGGTCACATGAGCCAGGGTCATCTGGCTCTCAACCCTGATCTGAATTTGTATTTCCTCGTATTTCTTGACTGAAGTTTGGAGTTTTAGGATGGAATAATTATAATGTTGTTCAGCTGTAGGTGAAAAGCTTGGCAAATACTAAAGAGTTCGAACAAAGAGTTCTACTCTTATTTTAGAGATGCACAAGCATTCATGAACCATCGTGTGTTTTGAACCAGCCCAGTTGATGGACCAGGTTGTATTGAACCAGCCCAGTTGATGGACCACATTGTGTCTCCACAGCGGCCAACTCGTACACCGAGCCCTGCACTCCGTCCTGGCAGTCCACGTCCATCGGCACAGAGAACTCCACCAGCAGGCTGCAGCCGGGCTGCTCCAAGGTCCGTAGCACCGCGCTCTCAGGGGGCTCTGGGTGGGCTCCAGGGGACGTAGCGCTGATGTTAAGGCCCTGTAGATGTCTGCTCAAAGACAGAACCCCTTCGACCCGAACCGACTGTTCCTCTGTGTGTTGGCTGAGGTTCTGTGTCCCCACACAGTGCAGTTATTGACAGTGTTTGTGTCCTCGTGTTTCACGTTTTCCAGAGTGTGTGTTTATGTCCTGTGTCCCCACAGCGCCACCGCTACCCAGAGTGGCGGTTCTGGTTCTGTGTTTTGGTTCTGTCTCCACAACAAGCCCCAAACAACAGAGGATTTCATGTTGACCTCCTCTGTTGTTTGGTTGGTCCTGGGTTGACCCAGGAGTAGATGACTGATCGCTTTTTAATACCAAACTAGAATTCCAGACAAAGGGTCAGTTTGGTAAAGGTCCCTGAACGCCTGTGGTAAAGTCCTGAGTAATAAAACACAACGTTGCCCCACAACATCAGCAATGTTAAAACGTTACAAATCACAGCCACCACTCTGGCTGCTGTTTCCATGGGAAACGTACCAGCAGTGTCTTAACCAGGACAGTGAACATCTGTCGCTTGACATCTGATATTCTGCCGCGCTAACAGGTGCTAACAGAAGTTAGCTTGTCTCAAACACAAACTGAGCGTCACTCACAGGGGACTAAATCAAATAAGAAGAGCTTATGGTATTCTGGTGCAAACTCTTGCAGCAGCAGTTCTGCAGTAATAGTAACAGTAGTAGTAGTAGTAATAGTATGCTGTAATCGGTTCTAATCATACTCATTACTTGATTGGAAGGAGGCTCAAGACTTTATGTTTTAATCCACCTCTCAAATATATCTGATTCTGAGATTCTGAGTCTGATTCTTGCTTAGTTGATTGATTGATTGATTGATTGGTGTTGACTGATGCTAACTCTGTGTTAACGGCAGGCACAACAACCACAACAACCACAACAACAACAACAACAACAACAACAACAACCACTACAGCCACAGCCACAGCCACAGCCACAACAACAACCCACCCAACAACTACAATCACCCCAGCATCCCAGACCGGCAGCCCAGCATCAGCTGCAGCAGCCCTCACTGTACCAGCAGCAGCCCCCCCTGGGCATGATGAACCAGCTGAAGGAGCAGCTGGAGGAGAGGACCAGAATTCTGCAGGCGGACATCAAGACCCAGCAGCAGGAACTCCACGACATCAAAGAGAAGCTACAGCTAGCCAACTTCCAGGTAACCCCCATGACCACATGCTCACATACAGGCAGCGCTCCAATGCTCGCCAAAGCTAGCCAACCTGCAGGTGGTGCCCTACTACAGCTAGCTAACCTGCAGGTGGTGCCCTACTACAGCTAACTAACCTCCAGGTTACACTCAACTACAGCTAGCTAACCTCCAGGTTACAGTCAACTACAGCTAGCTAATGTCTAGGTGACACTCAACTATAGCTAGCTAACCTCTACGTTACACTAAACTACAGCTAGCTAAACTCTAGGTTACACTCCACCATAGCTTGGTTGCATTTGTTATGTTCCTTCACAACACTTGGAAAAATGTTACGTCATGTGAAAACCATTTCCAGTGTGAGCTGGCTGGAAAACAATCTGGTCGCCACTCGGAAGCATCAACATGTTCAGACGTTGTAGCTACAACTCAAGCCAGGAGGAGAACTCACATAGTGCGGTGCCGTGTTCCGATATCCATACTTACCGTACTTACTATACTTAGTTTGAGTACGTAGGGTGTTCCGATTACGATTGCGGCGAAAAGAAGTGTACTGAAAGGACCCAGATGTTGCCCTCAAAATGGTTAGTACGCATAGTGTGCAACGGTGTACACTTTCCATTCTCAACGGCAACCATCTTAGCTACGTAGTGGAAGAGGCAGAGCCAGGCTGAGCCGCCGTCCCGTTTGCAGTTCTCCACAAGCCATGTAGGGGACACCCCAAACATGTGGAAAAAGGTGCTTTGGTCAAATGAGGCCAAAGTTGAACTTTTTGGCCTAAATGCAAAGCGCTATGTGTGGCGAAAAACTAACACTGCTCATCACCCTGAACACACCATCCCCACTGTGAAATATGGTGGTATGGTGGTATGGTGGTATGGTGGCAGCGTCATGCGGGATGCTTTTCTTCAGCAGGGACAGGGAAGCTTGCTAAAGTTGATAGGAAGATGGATGGAGCCAAATACAGGGCAGTCCTGGAAGAAAACCTGTTGGAGGCTGCAAAAGACTTGAGACTGGGAAGGATATTCATCTTCCAGCAAGACAATGACCCAAAGCATAAAGCCAAAGCTACAATGAAATGGTTTAGAACAAAACATATCCCTGTGTTAGAATGGCCCAGTCAAAGTCCAGACCTAAATCCAATTGAACATCTGTGGAAAGACTTAAAAATTGCTGTTCACTAACAGTCTCCATCCAATCTGGCTGAGCTTGAGCTATTTTGAAAAGAAGAATGGGCAAAAATACCAGTGTCTAGATGTGCAAAGCTGGTAGAGACATACCCCAAAAGATTTGCAGCTGTAGTTGCAGTGAGAGGAGGCTCTACAAAGTATTAACACAGGGGGGGCTGAATACAAACACACACCACATGTCTCAGATTTTTATTCACTTAAAATTTGGAAAACCATATAATTTCCATTCCACTTTACAATTATGTGTTACTTTGTGTTCCATCACATAAAATCTCAATAAAAAACATTTAAGTTTGTGGTTGTAAGGTGGCAAAATGTGAAAAAGTTCAAGGGGTATGAATACTTTTTCAAGGCACTGTATGAAAGGAAACAGTTTTTCACTGTGCATCTGTCTGTCTGTCTTGGCAGATGTTTTTACAGCCACCTATCCACACTGACTGTGGCCCAGTCCAGCCGCCCCAGGCACAGGGACCGGGGCGACCCCTGGCTCAGGGGTCAGGGGTCATACGCCAGATCTCCGGCCCGCCAGCCAAGCAGCAGGCCTGCCACGGCCCCTCGCCCCACCCCCTGGTGAGAGAACCCCCACGCAGCCTCACCCCTGGACCCCCCTCTCTAGTCGGCCAGGATGATGGAGAACCACCACTATGGTACCAGGTAGACAGAGAACCACCTCTATGGTACCAGGTAGAAAGAGAACCACCATTAGGGTACCAGGTAGACAATGAACCACCACTATGGTACCAGGTAGACAGAGAACCACCTCTATGGTACCAGGTAGAAAGAGAACCACCATTAGGGTACCAGGTAGACAGAGAACCACCACTATGGTACCAGGTAGACAGAGAACCACCTCTATGGTACCAGGTAGAAAGAGAACCACCATTAGGGTACCAGATAGACAGAGAACCTCCATTAGTTTACCAGGTAGCTAGGGTATTCCATGGTCTCTCTTACTCTGGTCGCTGGTCTCTAATATGGTCCTGGTCTGTGTTCCCTGGTCTCTAACATGGTCCTGGTCTGTGTTCCATGGTCTCTGACATGGTCCTGGTCTGTGTTCCATGGTCTCTAACATGGTCCTGGTCCGTGTTCCCTGGTCTCTAACATGGTCCTGGTCCGTGTTCCCTGGTCTCTAACATGGTCCTGGTCCGTGCTCCCAGCAGGTCCACCAGAGGCTGGTCCGGCGGGGCCAGGTGCAGGCGGTGACCCTGCCGGTGCAGACCAGCAGCAGCTTGCCGCTGTACAGCAACCCCATGATGTTCTCCTCCGGCAGCCGGCCGCTGCAGGAGCCCGGCCACGCCCACCTGGACACGGCCGAGTTCAGCCAGGACGGACAGCTACGGTGAGACCAGACCGCACGGCGCCTCTGAAGGGCGGCCATCTGCTGCTGCTGCTGTCATACCAGTCTGGCTCTTAATCCCAGCTCCAGCCTCAAAGGGCCTCACAGGCCTGACCTGTCTCTGTACTGTCTAACCCTGTCTCTGTACTGTCTAACCCTGCCTCTGTGCTGTCTAACCCTGTCTGTACTGTCTAACCCTGTCTCTGTACTGTCTAACCTTGTCTCCCCTGCAGGATGCTGCTGAATCAGCCCATGCAGACTCTGGTCCCCAACAACAGTGTGACCCCTCAGTCTGCTCAATGTAACCCTGGACTCTCTCAGACCAAGTGAGTACCCCCCCCACACACACACACACACACACACACACTCCCTCACTCACTCCCTCACTCACTCACTCACTCACTCACTCACTCTCTCACACAAGTCAATTTCCTGTCGTAGATCTCTTCATTGTCTTTAGAAATTGGCATGAAAATATATCTCAAATTTAGTCAGACATTTATCTTATCAGTTTGACCCACTGATGAGTTCATAAAACACTGCTGCTGTGAGAGACCTCCATACCATTGGTCATCAGATGGTTCAACATTTACATGTCATTTACATGTTGGCCTATGTACACTGACAGGTAACTGTAACACTGTAACAAAATGTAACATTTAACACTTTGGTCGTGACATCGCTACAACCAGCAGGTGACCTCTGACCCTAAGCCGACCTCTCGTTGCCCTCCAGGTACACGCTGGAGCAGCAGATGATGGGGCCGTCCTTCACCATGCAGCAGGTCAACTGTAACCTACTGGTCCCCTCCCCAGTCTTCACCTCCCCCTTTGTCATCCCCCACAACAGCTTTATCACCCACCAATCACAGGCCGCGTACCAGCAGCCCGCCCCGCACCCCCCCCTCCAGCTGCAGCCACCGCAGCAGTTCTTTCAGGTTTGTGGTCCAACTTTATTCACACGGGGCTTTTCACACAGAACAGCAGAACAGAGGAACCAACACGAGAACCAGTCAGAGGTAGAGGCAGAGCGTTCACCAGGGTTTGGACGTTAGCTTCCCTGTACGTGTTTTCATAGTTTATAGTTCAGTGGCTTCATTCGTTATGCATGTTAGAATTCACTATTGAACATTGCATGAATAAAGTCCTGACTCTCCTGTTCTCTATCTCATCAGAATAAGGTCCTGACTCTTCTGTTCTCTCCAGATGCAGACTCAGGGACTCCTGCACAGTGGCTCCACGCCAGCCTTTCTGCACGCCACCAACATCCCGCAGCAAAGCACTCTGGGATACATCCAGCAGCCGCAGCAGCAGCAGCAACCACAGCAACAAAGACAGCAGCAGCACCAGACCCAGCCGGGCAGCGTGTCGGACTTCCAGAACCTGCTAACGCGGTAGCGCCGTGCCCCCCAGGAGAGGAGCGCCACGAGACAGGGGCCGCCGTACGGGACGTTGGGGACGAGGAGCAGAAGGAGCAGAGCGCGGGTGACGTTGGACAGCGGGACCGGGGGTCTTGCAGACGAGGGACTGTGTTTTGGCCCGGAGTGGTTTGGACTGGCCCGTTTTTTTTGTGACGGTGTTGGAATGAAAGGACAAGGGAGAGGGGCTGTATCTCCCCGGACCCCCGGATGCTGGACCGAAGATCCGAGTCCTTGCTCGGGGGTCCATCGCTAGGATTCTGTTGCTAGGGGCCCTCGCTGAGGTTGATAGGGCCCCGTTGTTAGGGGCCCATCACTAGGGGCCTTGTTGCTATGTGGGGTCACTAGCGGCTGTTGCTAGGGGACTCTGTTGCATCAATTTGTCCGTTGACGACTGCCGGACAGGAAGAGTTGGGAACTGTGTTTCTCTGTGTTCTGTTGCCTTGTTCATATTGTTGCTGTGTTCCCCCACCTGGCGTTTCGAACCAAGACGGCCACCAGGTGAACAGGTCCTATTGCCCACCTCTTTGCACAAACTACACAGCTCTGCTCTGTCGAGCTCGGGGTGCGGCTGAAGGATGGTTCTGATGGGTACCACCCTCATTTCAGAGGGTTTTAGAGGGTGAGGAGGTCTTGTTTGGGACTGGAAACTGTGATGAAGGGTAGAAACAGATGTGCCTTGCCCAGGGGTATTGCCATGCTGTCGGGGGTGTGGCTGGTGGAGCTGGAGCTGTGATCCTGGCTGTGGACTCCTGCTCAGGTCCTGGGAAATCAAACGCCTTCAGAGGTCAGGCACTGTGTCCCACACTGTCCCATGCCAGAGCAGCAGCACTAGCGGTTGTTTTGGACATACCAGCAGGCTGAGGAACCTTTCACAACACATTTACAAGTGACTTGAATTTAGTCTGACATGGCGTCTCCATGGATACATTGCCCCCATTACATAAAGAATATAAGCATCATTGATTGGTAAAAATAACCTGACTTTGTCAACATTACTTTCCTTCATAATGATGGGTGCTGAGAGGCTGATGCTTCGACGCGAAGTGGTTTTGATATGAAGGTACAAACAGATACGGATGGAGAAGATAACAACACAGACTACTCCCCACTGAAGAGACCTGGGGAAGCCATTGATGGAGGGTTATATTTGACGATACTTTGAAAAGACGAGTAGACATTCATAGATTCTAACTATGAAGTTAATGTCTTACCTTGAGAGGATAGGACTGGCCACAACCAGTCATCACGTCCCCGTGATGGCCTTGTTTTCTCTGGCTCATGTTCAACAGTCCTTTATTTGATGTGTGTCTTGCAGCTGCCAGTCTCCCCTCCACCCAAACCAGCCATAGTTCTACAGTCTTCATATTTAGATGTGGTTCTGCATCTGGCATCCATTGGGTTGTTGGTGTCTCTGCAGTGTTTGTGTTGGAACCCTCTTACAAAACACAGGAAGCACTCTGATACCAGGAGACCTTGGCACAGTCGTCTCGGGCAAATCTTTAGAAAGGTTTTCAATGTTTGGCATGGAGCCACAGTATGGTTGGAAGGAACTAGGTACACACAAGTTAAATTAACATTTTAAAGGGTGACAATCAAAACAACAAGTGAAGGCTGAGGATGTTATTCACTGTGGGACCCACGGTAACGCTCCCATTTCAGCACTAAGTAGTACTACACACCACACCGTGTTACTCAAGTACCACATGGTGTGTAGTACTAACCAGGTACCTCATGATGTGTAGTACTAACCAGGTACTCCATGGTGTGTAGCACTAACCAGGTACTCCTTGGTGTGTAGTACTAAGCAGTACTCCTTGGTGTGTAGTACTAAGCAGTACTCTGTGGTGTGTAGTACTAACCAGGAACTCCTTGGTGTGTAGTACTAAGCAGTACTCCGTGGTGGTTGCGTTGAAGTGTTCTTGTGACTTTACAAAGTTTGGAAAATGTTGAGCATGTCAGGTGACACCAGTTCTACTCAGACGATGTGCATTGTACATTTTAAAAGGAAGAATGTTAATTTATACTCGAATGTTTCACAACCTCCTTGTATATAACTATAAATAAGCCAATTTACTAAATTATTTTGAAATATTTTTTTATAAAAATCACATTCCTCTGACCACAAATATCTTTGGCCAGGTATGAAATGGTTCAGCAGAAGAGTGTTAGTGAGTGATCTCAACAGAGAAAAGAGAATATTTTTCCCCCATGACTGCCTCGGAATGTCTTTTTTACTATTCCAACTCTGCTATTGTCTGACAGTTCAATGGCTTCCGGGCGTCGTTGAGAAGACTCTGGGCATGCTAGCTCTGCTTTAACACGTTTGGTACGAGATGCTTGACATGCTAACTGCCCACTGCAGGGAAACTATAGAACTATAGGGACACAATTACACCAGCGAATGACATTCAGTTATTTTGTGACATCACAAGAACCGTTTACAGATGAGGTTATGAAGTGATTCATCTGTGTTTCAGGTGTGTGCACTTTGATTTGTGGCAGTGATTATTACCCCGACATTATTTTCTTCAGTATTTTTCTCATGTCATGTCCACATTGGTCAAACTGAAAGAACACAAGGGCTCAGTGTTGTAGTAAGTCATTCATTCTAACATCAAATGTAGTCCTAAATTTGTATTACCTGCCATTAAAGTGGAAATCTCAGACCGTTATCTTTGGCGACATCTGTGGTGAAAAGTGGTACTTTTCCCCAGAGAGACAGTGTGGCCACAACACCAGGCTGGTAACATCATACTCAGTGCAAGGGCTTTCCTCTGTGAGTCACTATTGTGTTACCTCATGTGGCAATAGACAGTGACTTACCTTGACATTTATTTACATGAAAATCTCAGAGATTGCCACTTAAATATCCACAGACCTGGGAGTGGAAACACAACTTAATGTTGTTAGCTTGTAATCCATCATTATCAGCAACCCGGAGCTTAAAGGGCCCCCATGGACTACCTTCTGCCCTCTAGTGACATCACAAGTGGGAGTGCCACTAGCACTTGTGATGTCATCAAAATGTAGAAAAATACATTTCTTAGCAAGAGGACAGAAACGAAGCCAGAGGACTCGACAGGTACTTTCTCATCGTGGTTCATGTACACTTCACCACTCGGGACCTTCTGCAGGTGTCTCCTGGTCCACCGTGTTGAAGAACTGGGGGTAAATCATCTCCTTTTTCCTGTTTTTGTTTTTTGCCTCGTCTAGAGATCTCCCATCAGTCTGAGTGACAGTCAGACTGATGGGAGATCTCTAGACGAGGCAGTCAGACTGAGCTCAGACTGCCTCGTCACACGGGAAGCTATGGAGCAGCTTAGAGGGTTCGAGAAGGTTACAGAAGTGTCGATGAAGTTGGTTCCTAAGCCCCAATGTTCGGTTCCATCGTGTTCTTGTGACCGTTCCGGTCTGCTCGGTATCACAGTGACTAGACCGTGTTATCAGCTCTGTTTTAAGGTACATCAACGCGCAGGATCGAGTCCCATCCTGCGGAGGACTCGGGTCCCAGGCAGGGCCGAGTCTACGGCCATTTCTGCTCTGCAGAATACTGTACATAAGAATGTAAAAAGTCTAGAGTAAATACTCCTTTATTTTGTATGTTAAATATATGTTGTATGTTTCCATGTGAAACGATCTGAGCTACAGGATTCTGAACCAGATGATACAGTGTCTTACGTCTCGTTGTGTTGCAGTCACTCAGTCGGCTTGTTGGGTGTTTTCTGTATTCACCATCAAAATAAGCTTTAAAATATTGTTCAGATTGTTTTAAAAGAAATGAATAAATGTGTTTACATTCTAAAAGTATATTGGATACTAATTATGTAATGTTATATTCAGTTATTTATATGTTGTGAATTTCATTGAAAATAAATATTTTTAAACGTACAAGCGAGAATCCTTGACTATCAACGCAGCAAATGTGTTTAAACTGCTTCAGCCTTTCAGTTCATTTACATTTACATTGAGGGCATTTAGTAGATGCTGTTATCCAAAGTGATTCTTTTGTCATTTGTCAGAAGAAGGTGAAACATTTCACTGCTGCTAATACAGTAAGAAAGTCACCAGAAAGCATTTCCCCAGCATTTCCCATTACCCATTGCTAGTATACAAAGTATACACTTTAATGGAAAATCACAGGAGCAGTCCAACATGTAAACCTCAGAGCGCTCTGTGGGCCGGTGGGCCTCGGGGTCCAGTTGGTCCTCGGGGTCCAGGCCCGGGGTTCCTCGGGGATGGTCCGGTCCAGCTAGGTGACCCGGTACACCTTGCTGAGCAGGACCTCCACCCGGTCGGCCCCCAGGTGGCAGACGTCCAGGATGCACAGCAGGTGGACCCCCTCCAGCTCCTCCGCCGTCTGGAGGACGTCCTCTGGAAGACACGGGGGTCCGGTGAGACCGGGGAGCCCAGGACTGTCCCCACTGTGAGGACTGGCAGCGTGAACACACGCCTCAGGCCTGTCTGTTTGAACATTTCTCAGGCGGGACGTCCATCAGCCAAGATGTTGTAAGATCTATCTGTAGTGACATCACAAGCCTCCAGCCAGATGTTGTAAGATCTATCTGTAGTGACATCACAAGCCTCCAGCCAGATGTTGTAAGATCTATCTGTAGTGACATCACAAGCCTCCAGCCAGATGTTGTAAGATCTATCTGTAGTGACATCACAAGCCTCCAGCCAGATGTTGTAAGATCTATCTGTAGTGACATCACAAGCCTCCAGCCAGATGCCGGTGATGTCACTACAGAGTAGAGCAGTCACTTCCCCTCGGGCGGCAGGCCTACCTGGCGAGGGGAGGTCGAGGGTCGCGGGGTCACCCAGAGGGCACATGAAGCCGGCGGAGAGGCAGGAGAGCAGAGAGTTCTCGTGGGGGTGCAGCGGGAGACCCTTGGCTCTGGGGTCTCCTGATGACGTCACCGGACAGAATGCAGCATCCAGCGCCACCTGCTGGTTGATACCTGAACAACGACCACATTACAGAGGGTCCTCGTTCAGTCATGGAGCAGCGCCCAGAACCTCTGGGCTGGGAGCACCCTAACCAGGCCACGGTCCTGCACCTTAGTACGTGAGTATCATGCATAACAACATTTTTTTTATGATAGAGAACTTTTGTTGCAATATAAAAACAGGAAACATGCATGAAAACATTTATATCCTATAAATTACGTGGCAGAAAAAGATAATTTGTATTGAATCTGTCCTTTGACGAGATGTTTCTACGCATGAAGACATGAACCCAGAAGTCCAAAGTGCCGGTCCAACCTAGTATGGTGGTCTGGTAGTACCCGGGCCGGGCCGCTGGGGGGCCGGGCCGGCCGGGCTGGTCCGGGGTCCAGTGGGAGAACGGGAGTCCGCTCCAGTGCAGCAGAGAGCTCTTCTCCTCGAAGGAGAACCTGCGTGTCCAACTGTCCTGATGGAGTCCGTCCCCACGCAGGTGGGTCGACACCTCCTGCTGCTGCCTGGACCAATCACGGCTCTCCCAGTACAGTGGCTGGTTCTGCTGGGCTGCTGCTGGCGGGTCAGAACACTTTATTAAACCAAAGGACTCACTCTGCTAAACCAACAGTCACAGAAATACCACTAAGTACCAGTCTCTACTGTGGGGTCTTTACTGTGGGGTCTCTACTGTGGGCTCACAGTGAACACAGAAGCGGCCATCAGTACCAGTACCTACCAGGCTCAGGGTTCTGTTGTTCCGGTTCCTGGCTAGTGCTCCCTGTGCCAGGCGGGTCCACCTCAGCCTCTGAGTCCTCCGGTGGGGCCGGGGTGGTGGGGACTCCCTCCAGCCTGGGGGAACAGAACCCGGGTCAACTCACACCGGGCCCCTGCGGGTCAGCACCGCGGGGGCCCTGGGCGGATCACAGCAGAACACATCTTAACATGAGAACAAAGAACCTCGTCTGGGGGTTGGCTTGGGTTCTCACAAGCTGATGACGATGTTCTAGGGTATTCTATGGTAACATGAACTGGTGGGTTCTCTGTGAAGAAACCGGGCTTAACTCAAGAAATTACCTCTTTGTTCTCATCTTGGCCCGAGTCATGTAGGAGCGCTGGAAACTTCTGAAAACAAATACATATACAAATATATTATATACATGTTATACATGTTATACATGCCTTTATGTTGTTTTGCGGTGATCAATGAAATCACCTCTTTTTAGGAGCAGTTCTGCGTGTGGCCCCACCGGAGGGTTCTGTTGGACCGGTCTTCTGTCCAACATCACAGGCTTCTGATGACACGTCAGATGATCCAGCCTCCTCTGATGCCTGCTGGTGTCAGGGAAGGATTCACAAAACAAAGATGAAACACATTTCCCCGAAATGTCTCCCAAAGGGTTCATCAATGGTAAATACTAACAGTACTAAAGACAAAAGAAAACTAAACCAAATAAAGGAATTATGACGACAGTACTGAGAACATTATTTCAGAATTTCAGTTTCACAGCAGCTCGGTTCAAACTGTCGGCTGTGCTCTTCAGCCTCGTCTCTTTGGATAAGACGTACAGTGAGCGCCCACCTCTCCGCTGCAGGGGGTCTGCCGGACATAGCGGAGGGCTGTGATAAGCCCCTGGATGGCCAGACGCTTGTGTTCCCGGTAGTGGAGGGTCTGCAGCTCCCTCTGCAGGTCACACGCTGCCACCAGGACCAGAGGAGCTGCATCACAGTGAGACCAGAGGAGGAGCATCACAGTGAGACCAGAGGAGCAGCATCACAGTGAGACCAGAGGAGCAGCATCACAGTGAGACCAGAGGAGCAGCATCACAGTGAGACCAGAGGAGCATCACAGTGAGACCAGAGCAGCTCCATCACAGTGAGACCAGAGGAGCTGCATCACAGTGAGACCAGAGGAGCATCACAGTGAGATCACGCTCCTTTACTTCCATTTTACATCCATTTTGTTAGTTTCCAAATAACCACGAGAGCAGAGCTGTTAGAACAGCAACGATGTCCCAGAAATAAAACACGTCAACTCTAGAGATAAAAAACTCATCCTTACTTTCCTCAAAATCCCCCCAGAATCTTGCATTTTCTAGAAATGTCCCACCCAAAAGCAATCCTCCAAATGAAACAAAAGGTCCTGGATATTTCCACCCATGGTGCAGCCTCACCAGAGCCTACGCGTAGGGGCTGTGTGTAGGCCGGGGGCGCGGGGGGGTAGCAGTAGTACCCGCCCACCAGGGCGTTCTCCAGGACCACCCCGTCCCTCAGGGTCTTGGTCCAGCGGATGAAGTCCTTCACCCTGGGGTCACCTACGTAGGGCTGGCCCCGGTGGCAGCCTGCGGCAGTTTTAGTGACACATCATGTTTTAATATGTAGGCCTAACACATACTGCATATAATAATAATACACCGTGCTGTAATACGTAGGCCTACCACATATATAATCATACAGTAGGAGCAGGTCCTCTTGCCTGGGCCCATTCTTTGTACTCAACTTTGATTGACTGATTGATTACCTGTGACAGAGATTTGCGTTTCACAGCTTGAGGTGAGGAAGGGGGCTGATGGCCCCACCCCCTGGCACACTCTCATCTGGGTGCACACCAGGTAGGTCACTGTTGGAACCACAAGTCATTCAACAACTTTATGAGTCAAGCACTTCAGTGGCAGCTCGTCACTGAGCCAGCAGTAAGAGTGTGCTTCACACACACATGGACCTGCCTTGAGGTAGAGGACTCCATGTCGTAAAACATTGACACGAATACAAACATGAATATGAAAGTCTAAAGCATGAAGACTGTACTGTACTGAGTATACAGACGTAGAGCAGCTAATAGGTCCTCCACTAGGGCTGTTGTATGGCCGACTAACTCAGGACCGGACTGATGAAGACGTGTTGACTCACTGGGGGAGATAGAGTGGAAGACGTCGGGCTGGGAGGAGGAGAAGATCTCCAGGATGAAGGGCCGGTGAGAGGAGCCGTCCAGCGCGTGGACCCAGCGGTACGTCCAGAACTTCTCCGGCTCTGAAACAGAAGCATCACCATTCACTGTGGATTCAGGCAAGCGGGCCGAGGGTGACTTGAGCGACATAACATGGAGAAGACGGGAGAAGTTAGGGGACAGCCTGCTCAAGGGTGCCTTTAGGTAGGCTGGGGACATTGGGGATCGAACCCAGAACCCAGGAAGGGGCGGGCCTACCCTTGTGCCCCTGGCATCTGATTCGCTGGACACGGCCGACGAACGTCACCAGACCGATGACATCACAGGCCGTGTTTTCGGCCAGGTTCTCCAACTCGGACCTACAGGGAGACACGCAGGCTCTGAACGGTTCTGGAACGTTCTCCTGAAAGGATGTTTCCCCTGAACACAAGCCCCTTTAGACCAAGGGTTCCCCTGGAGGTCGTAGGTCATAGAGGTCTGGAAGTACCTGCGGATGAACTTGTAGGCCACGTCGGGCAGACCCCACTGTACCGGAATGTTCTTCTGAGGAACCACGGAGAGAACCGACGCCGTGTTGCGCCGGTTCAGGGAGATCTCTGAGGAGAAACAGGAGACGACTCCATCCCATCATTACACACGCTTGTCTCACACTCATGACCGCGTCTAACAACTGCATCGGTGTTGGCTTGTTCTGCTGACATTTTCTCTGAGAACCCAGAGAACCACCTGATGAAACGGTGGAACGAGACATGATGGAACGCATCCCCTTCCAGCTGGACTACAGGGGTCCACACACCTTTGGACCTGAAGATCCTGAGACAGTGGTGGTCCATCTGAGGACGGGACCTGTTGGTGTAGCTGTCCCTGACGGTGTAGTTGTGAATGTACAGAACCGCCCCGACGTGAAGGCTGTGGTACCAGTCCAGACACAGCTCGCTCCACAGCACCAGGGACATGGACCCGCTCTGGTCTGCCACCTCAAAGTACGCCTGGACACAAGAAAACTGAGGCTGTCACCAGATCAAATGTACAGGCGGTCATACAAACACCTATAAATGAGTAAACTAAACTGAAAACAAGAACGAGAACTGAAGGAAATCAATAAAATAACTGAAGTATAAAACATTCTAAAATGGTAAAGCAGTAGAAGGTAGGCTGAACAGGATGCAGGGCTCACCTGGTAGGGGTAATCTACCCTCTTCTGCACGTTAGCCACATCACACTTCCCATAGAACCGCAGCCTGGACTTATGAATGACCCGGACCAGAAGAGGCAGGCCCCCGTGGCCCAGCGATGACTCCAGGTCGCACAGCAGGGTGATCCTAGACACTGGAACAGGAACAGGAATCAGTAGGAGGCCCTGGAACGTGCTACCATCGGGTGATGGTAGAGACTTACAAGGAATTCAGAGATGTCATTAAGGAGCAGGTAGGGGTTAGACAGTACAGAGACAGATCATTAAGGAGCAGGTAGGGGTTAGACAGTACAGAGACAGGTCACTAAGGAGCAGGTAGGGGATAGACAGTACAGAGACAGGTCATTAAGGAGCAGGTAGGGGTGAGGGGGTATCTTGCTCTGGGTTGCTTATAGGTAGACTGCGGCCATTGAGGGATCAAACCAAGATCCTTTCAGCTGAGCATCCAACACTCTAACTCAACTGGACCTAATCTCACCATCCAGAACTTGGTCCGGCGTGGTGCGCTGGGGAAGCCACTGTCCTCCTTCTGGGTCCTCGTTGTTCCAGAGAGGGAGGTAATGTTTGCTGCTCATCTTCAGAGGAAAGTCATCCTGCAGCCCCACATTCTCCATGCCATGCTTGGTCAGCACCGACAGACAACCCAGGTCCTTTTTATACGGAGTGCATTTAGTGCAAACATTACTTCTCAAACCCCGCAAGTAACAAAGAGGTACCAATAGTTGCACTGAATCCCCCCCATAATACCTTGAGGCCGTCCAAAACCGGACTCCTCGACCCAGCAGCACACTGGACCTTCTCGATGCAGATGTAACCGTGGCCCGGCCGCTGCTCGTTGTACACGAACGAGCAGCCAGTGATGCGGAGCTCCACCCCGGGTCTGAGTGCGCTCCTGTGGACCAGGGGGTTCAGGCTGCGGTGGAGGACTCCCCTGGTTATCCACCGGCCGTCCGTCACCGTCACGTCATATGAGTAACTGTCATGCGGTTCATGATCACTGCGGAGCACTTTATCTGACAGGTACCTCTGGACTGCGATCACGGCCACGGGCACCCCGTCTTCAACCGAGACCTTCAGAGTTGGCGTGCAGAACAGCTGCTGCAGGGTGGTCTGCAGGACTGGGGCTTCTCTACTAACTCTGTTGTTGTTAGGACTGACTGAGGACGTAGGTGGCTCGGGTGACGAGCCCGCCATGACTTACTCGGTGTGAGATGAAATGATAAGTGAGAATGTTGTCCTTCGTCTCTGCACTGGACCAGACAACCCTGCGGGTGTAGGTGGTCGAGGTCGGGGTGCGTTTGTTTACAAACCCGGGAAGTATGAAGGTGGCTCCTGGTGACGTCACACGAACACAACCAACCGAACTGTTTTATTTATTTAAAAACATCAGTTGTTTGTTTAATCTTAGTACTGTGTTGTCTTAGTATTGTGTCATAGCTAGTAAAAACGAATACATGAAATCAATTAATTTTCTTAGATTATATGTTGATTTGAGCGTGTTTCCTTTAAATTCCCGCTCGTACATAACGGAAGAGTTTGAATCTTCCTGACAAGATATCGCGATATTATACCGTATCCTCCCGTCAAATGACTAAATACTAAATACACTATCTTACAATTTTCCCATAAATGTAAATAAAAAAACCCCATTGCAATTCACAATGTATTGCCATTTACCTTGCTACTAAATCTCCATATATTTATATATATATATATATTCTCTGTATGTCAGTATCCCTTTTATAAAGCCTAGTGCACCTCCATTTGTAGGCCTAGCTCTGTTCTTTATATCCTGGTTGTGACACGTTGTCTTAAAAACAGAGAATACAGTTTGCAAATTGGAAGCAGATAATTTATTTATCTATATAAGATAGAAAAACAAAATAAACACGCGATTTAACTGTTTGAGAACGGAGCTTAAATGAAAAACACCAGGAAAAACAGGGACTCGTCCAGCACCCGTCCTCAAAACAAACTACAAGTCCCATGTTGCTGTGCAGCGTCGGTGTTTTTGGCTTCATGTCTTGTAGACGTGGGCAGCAGGGAGGGACTCGAACAAACAAACCTCCAGAACGTTAAACACATATAAATATATATCTCCTGACATGCCGAGTGGACCTGAAGAATAACTCCTCACTCCATACCCTAAACATGTGGCTCAAGCCGGAGGAAATACTGCTTAAGAACGCCTTTAAACTCTGGGTGACAGAGAATGACAATGATTACTTCGTGCTGCAGAGGAGACGGGGCTACGGGGAAGGGGCAGGCGGGCTCACAGGTAACATCACCCAACATCATCCAACATCACCGTACCTTTAGCATGACAGTGTTCTGTTGGTGGCTACATGTTCATGTCCCACAGCATCGTCCTTCATAATGCTTGAGACGCAGCTGCAGATGGAAACCTCTAGATAGTGTGGAAACTGTTGTATAAGGGAGAGTGGAGTCAAATGCGTATGGCAACAGGTTTATAAATATATATATAAGTGTTATAATGCATGCCTCCTATTGTTCACTAGTTGCTGATTGTGTCAGTAGCACCCCCCTCTGTCTGGTGCTCCATTCTCCTTTCTCCGTTCCTCGTCTGCAGGCTTCATTGTTTGCATCAGGATGTTGACTTCGTGTCAGAGTCAAGCTGTTCGGACGTTTTTTATGCCATTCACTTACATTCCCTTCTCCATTTCTGAACTCCAGATGTCAACAAACACAGCTGTTGTTGCACACCTGGCCAGCCAGACGATCACCTCCATGGTTCTGAGAGTATACACACATTACTGTTACATATTAATTAATCATGGTCTATTGAACCAGGGATAAAACTCAAACCAACCACGGCAAGGTGAAGCCTTCCTCTCAGGACGTGACAGCTTGAACCAGGTGTTCTGTTATGAAACGGGACATCTTCATCATCACCCTCCCTTCAGCTTCTCTGGCTAATGGGTGTTCCTGATCTCCAGACGGGACACGCCATCACACTCTCTTGTAGTCTCTAATGATAGTGTGGACTAAATACCAGCTGACACTGAGCAAGCATCCTGGAGCTCTCTCTCTCTCTCTCTCTCTCTCTCTCTCTCTCTCTCTCTCTCTCTCTCTGCCGGACGCGTTGTGTCTCTGCTGAGTGACGTCGTTAACACTTGTCTTGTTCAGCCCATTAATTGTACGACGTGTTAAAGACTGGCTACAACGCGGTGGTCTGGGAAACGTAGCCCCCCGGTCTGTGAGCCGGCCTGACGGAGAAGCAGGCTTCAGCCACGACCTTGTTAATGATTCATGGAGGACACGTTCCTGATAAGTCGTAGAGGCAGCTCGGTGTCTCGCTGTTCACTGAGATGCAGGAAGGATCGGGGCAGACTTATGAGTTCATTGAACGTGTTCACCAAGCATATGCCAGACATGATGCGTGTCATTGAGGCGTGCATGTGGCGGTCAGACCCTCCCCATCACATCATGAGTGTGAATACTGTTCCAGGTCTGCTGGTTGGAACGCTGGACACCGTCCTGGACTCCACATCCAAGGTGGCTCCGTTCCGCATCTTACACCACACCCCAGACTCCCAAGTGTACTGGTCCATAGCATGTGGTAGGTGTTGGAGCAGCATCTCGGGGCTACCGCTGCACTACCGGTATGCATCACACGCTGGTGTGTCAGCCTCAGGTGCATGATGGAATAGATCAGCCCTACTAGTTGGTACAGTCCACTGGGTAGGCTGGTAGACTGGTCCAACCATCACACATCTGGTTGGACACTCCTACTTGTGATGTCACTAATGTGTAGATTTCCAAATGGCTCATAATGGTCACAAATGGGAGAACAAACTGGGGCCTTTTTAAAAGACATTATTGTAATGTTCTGAATGCTTTGATTTGATCCAACATGTATTCCCATTAAAAACGTGAGTCCAAGTTGAGTTTATATAGTTATCGTACATGATTATATAAAATACAGTTTATATAGTGATAATGCCTAGGAGTGAGTAATTAATGTGATCCTATAGAGTGAGAACCGTGTAGTGAGTAATTAATTGTGATCCTATAGAGTGAGAACCGTGTAGTGAGTAATTAATAGTGATCCTATAGATCACATGTGTCAAACTCAAGGCCCGCGGGCCAAATCCGGCCCGCCACGTCATTTCATGTGGCCCGCGAGAGCTTAAAAGGCATATACTGCTTCACAGCCACCGTAGAGCGACCATCAACTACATCTCCCACAATGCATTTCAATGCTGTGATCCGCGAATCCTTCCACTAGATTGCAGTGGTTCCAATGCCTCCATTTGTACATGGATATAAATGAATGTACAATATGTGTACACTGGAATAAATAATAACCAAATGCAGAGACAGTTACTAAATGTATATAGTCTCACAGTTACAACCGGCCCTTTGAGGGCAACCATAATGCTGATGTGGCCCGGGGTGAGAATGAGTTTGACACCCCTGCTATAGAGTACCCAGTCGTGGGTAACTAGAGTACATATAGAGTTTGAATAGTGGTAATACCTAGTAGTGAGTAAGTCGTAGTGATCATATAAAGTGAGTACCTAGTAGTGAGTAATTAGTATGATTATTTAGTTATTACTTTGATTATTTAGTTTGTTTGTATACTGGTATTGATTAGTACTTGGTAATTAGTGATCATTTAGAGTTTGTATAGTGTTATTACCTAGTAGTGAGTAAGTAATAGTGATCATATAGTGTGAGTACCTTGTAGTGAGTAATTAGTAGTGATCATATAGAGTGTATAGAGTGAGTACCTAGTGGTGAGTAAGTAATAGTGATCATATAGAGTGTGGTTCCCTGGCCAGGTGGTACTAAGGAGGAGATCCTGAAACACTGGGACTGGCTGCAGAAGAACATCATGCGGACTCTGGCCGTGTTCGACTCCAGCGATGACATCACCAGCTTCGTCCAGGGGAAGATCAGAGTATGAGTATTCTAATATTATCATGAGTCTGTGGTACTGGCTGATGTGCACACAACAGATGGCTGAGCAAGTCTTTACTATTTTACTGACGACTTACAACGTAGCTCAGCAAAGCATGTGTTTGAACACCAGTACCCTTCAAATGCAGCACACACAGCAGTCCATGAAGATATGTTTGTTGTATTGCTTTGACTTTTAGAAGACCTTCTCCTCTTCCCTGAAGCATCATCCATCATCACAACTCAATCTGTCTCTGTCTGTCGCTCTCCCTGTATCTGTCTGTCTGTTTCACTCTCTGTCTCTCTGTCTGCTTCTCTGTCTCTGTCTGTCTGTCCCCCCCTCTCTCTATTCATGCTTAAGGTGCTCATTGTGATGGCCACTGATACTCGGCTGACACCGTAGAATGCAGTTTTAGTACACTACTGTTTCTGTGGTATTTAGTGAGGCAGATTTAGACCTGGGTTCAGGTCGGGTTTGGTAATATTAAGCAAACAAGAAGAGGAGGAGGACGACAAGGTGAAGGAGAGAGAGAGTACTGAGGGAGATAAAGTGTTAGGGGGTGAGAGGAAGTGAGAGATGGAGCGACCGAGGGTGAGCCAAAGGGAGGGAAAGTGATTCCATGAGGGAGTGAGCACGTCAGAGTGAGAGAGGCAGAGTGAGAGACAGGCAGAGTGAGAGAGAGGCAGACTGAGAGAGAGGCAGACTGAGAGAGAGGCAGAGTGAGAGAGAGGCAGACTGAGAGAGAGGCAGACTGAGAGAGGCAGAGTGAGAGAGGCAGAGTGAGAGAGAGGCAGACTGAGAGAGAGGCAGACTGAGAGAGAGGCAGAGTGAGAGAGAGGCAGACTGAGAGAGAGGCAGACTGAGAGAGGCAGAGTGAGAGAGAGGCAGAGTGAGAGAGAGGCAGACTGAGAGAGAGGCAGACTGAGAGAGAGGCAGACTGAGAGAGAGGCAGAGTGAGAGAGAGGCAGACTGAGAGAGAGGCAGACTGAGAGAGAGGCAGAGTGAGTGAGAGGCAGACTGAGAGAGAGGCAAAGTGAGAGAGGCAGAGAGTGAAAGCATGTGATGAGATCCAGGTCCAGTACTTCCTCACCCAGGATGTGTTGTGTCCCTCCAGGGTCTGATCGCCGAGGAGAGCAAGAGCTCCCTGGTGCAGGAGGACGACCCAGAGAAGTTCCGGGAGGCCCTGCTGAGGTTCCACAAGTGGTTTGAGCTCCCAGCCAAAGAGAAGCTGGTCACCTACTACTCGTGCAGCTACTGGAGGGGCCGGGTGCCCTGCCAGGGCTGGCTCTACCTCAGCACCAACTTCCTCTGCTTCTACTCCTACCTGCTGGGGGCCGAAGGTCAGACCCCTTCACCTGCTCTACTCCTATCGTGGGGTACTATTAATATTGTATGTATAATGTAATAGGGGCGCCGTTAGCTCAGTGGATACAGCGGGTCGTCCACTAACCGGAGGGTCGGCGGTTCGATCCCCGCCTCCGACTGTCCACGCGTCGAACCCCACAAATGTATTGATTGTCGCTTTGGACCTCCGCAGCGTCTGCTACATGCCCTGAATGTAAATGTAAATGTAGTATAAAGTATGTGTTTAAAGTGAGGAAGTTCTTAGGTTTCATGTGTGTGTGTGTGTGTAAATAGGTCAGATAGCTGAGTTAGTCAACCTCATCATACTGTGTTCAGATACTCACTTAAATCCCTGGAGTTGCTACAGCACAGCAATATCAGTCTCTTATGTGGGTCAATGGGGCACATACTGGTCCCCAAAAATC
>OMKQ01095705.1:0-11032 GCA_900302335.1 Phycis phycis
AGTGAAAATCAGAGAGAGAGAGAGAGAAAGAGAGAGAGAGAGAGAGACAGTGAGGAGAGAGAGAGAGAGAGAGAGAGAGAGAGAGAGTGAGAGACCGAGAGAGAGAGATCGAGAGAGAGAGAGAGACTGAGGAGAGAGAGAGAGAGAGAAAGAGAGAGAGAGAGAGAGAGACTGAGGAGAGAGAGAGAGAAAGAGAGAGAGAGAGAGAGAGAGAGAGACTGAGGAGAGAGAGAGAGAAAGAGAGAGAGAGAGACCGAGGAGAGAGAGAGTGATCACCCAGACGAGTGAGGCTTAATGCCTGGACACATACAGAGCATTGCTGGGCCCGTAAAACATCCCATAATGTCCACAGAGAGTGACGTGGGGAAGTGGAGAGGCAACAGTTTACCTCATCGTTGGACACCAGTCAAACCAGTACTTCCCCTTGCTGGCCAGTTAATGGCCGTCCCAGTACATGCCCACTGGATCAGCACTTCAAGGTGAAGAGTCCTGCTTATAGGATCAGGTTCTATACAGACTATTCACTGGGTAAATGTCTTGTGCAGAGGGGAATGGCTAACGTTTGACTAAAATCTCTCAACTTGAGATTTGAGAACGCACACACACACACACACACACTCACACACACACACACACACACACTCACACACACACGGTCAGTTCCGGTCAGTTTGACCTTGTTTGACCTCTTCAACCCTGACCCTCTGGTTCCTTAGAGCACAGCAGTAGGACAAATAGGGGGAAATATCAATATCTCCAGCAATTAAAGCTATAACGGTATAATAGAGATATAAGAATAAACACGTATCTAAGATTGAATGGACATCAATGTTTAATTGTACATTTTGCACTACCTTTTCTCCCGGAGTATTGTAACGAAGGCAATTTCCCTCGAGGATTATTAAAGTACTTCTGTCTGTCTGTCTAAAATATATTTTGCCACACAGTTTACAGGTTGAAACTTATGTAGTCAATAACCCAACCACACACACACACACACACACACACACACACACACACACCTTCACCTCATCACTACACGGACATTCCTCAGAAAGGCTCCCTCCCTACTTCCTGTCCCTCTGTCCGTGGCGCTCAGCATCTCCAGAAGCACGTGTCTTCACAGACACACAGACAGATGGCCCTCAGGGGCCTCTCTCTGGTAAAGGAGGCCCAAGGAGGAGCGCTTGATGTTGGAATATTTTCTGAGATCAGCCTGATGGAGCTGACGGTCTGAGCTGACAGGATGAGAAGGACAACGCTCCCCCTAAATGGGGGGTGGGGGTGAGAGGGTGGGGGTGTTTCTGGGTCTTAATCTGCTGGAGTTGATGACATGGTGATTACTGGTGCCCATCACCACCTGGTTGTACATACTGGTGCCCAGAACTGCCCTGATGTCCCCAGGACAGGAGCCACATCGGACCGGGTCATATGTACTTCTTCATGACATTCTTCAGGCAACAAAACAGGCAACGAGCCACGAGAACCCTCTGAGAGTGCGAAGGCCTGAGAGCGTGTCAGCTTGTAGCAGAGACGTTCAGAAATCCAGAACACAAACTCACTTTGGAGGGCGAGTGGAGAATGACCTCATTCAGGAAAGTGAAACAGAAAGTTACAAGGAAAGGTGAATTGCCTCATCCAACTTGTTTTTTTAAACCTCAGCAATCAGTGAAATCAGCAGTGCTGAGCGGCTGGGTGTGATCTGAGGAGATCAACACCGTGAACCCCCAGTGGACCGAACCATGACTAACGTACGAGGTGCTGTTACAAAGTAATGCTCAGCAGCTCTCCATCAACTAATGACGCGCATTTGGACCGGCGCTGGCCAGTCGGCCCGCCGGGCCACGGGCCGTGTCTTTGACAAGAGTAAGAACAGCAGCTTGACCCCAACAGACTGACGAGCTGCTCGCCGCTCCAGCAAGGAGACGCACGCCGCGCTCAGCAGAAACACACCAGCGCCACAGCAGTTTCCATCCAGAGATGTGTGTGCGTTGAGCCAGCCTGGAGCTCCCCACGCCAGCCAGGAGGCTCGAGACCTCGACATGTTCATCGTCTGTGTGAAGGCCAACACAGGCGGTATAGAATGGACTGTAAACCATATAAGGCAATGAAACAGATTAAAGAAGCGTTTTCATAACTTTCCCGCTCTGTTGCCAGGTCTGAAAGGGCAGTTTGAGAGCAACATGTCGGTTTGAATCCAAAGCAGGCAGGCCTACGTGTGGTGCCTCTACGTTTAGTGAGTGTGAGTGAACTTGGATGGAGGTCACATCTGATCAAGGTGTTGAGTGATCACTCCTGACTGGAGGGGTTTAGATGACATCACTCTCCTCGTCTGGCTGGGCAGCCAGGGTAGGTTGAGTGGCCAAAATGGATGAATGCCATACTACCTAAACATCGATCACACCACTGCTTTGGGGTAGATGATGGAAAATATCAGTGACGGGCCATAAATATGACCTCTTGGTTGTAATGTCAATAAATAACAAATGATCTTTCTCTGTCTATTTATTTTCATTGTATCCAAGAGAGTAGCCAATAACATAGATCTTTCATGTAGAACATGAAAATATGTTGGTTCAACTGGACGGTTTACAAGAGAACAGACATAGAGTCCATATAATAATGACTTGATTAGACTGTTTATGAAAGGTACAACATGCGAAAGAAATGTGTTTCCTTAAGGCTACTGGGAGCTGAGGGTGGAGAGTATGAGGGAGGACTTTCACAACATTACTGCTGGAGCTAAACTTGAAATTGTAAATCTTGCATATTGTCGTGAATGTGCAGCAGTACCTACTAATTACTACTAGTAACATGTACCATCCACACTAATGCTGCCACAAGGATTTTATCTGTCTTTCTATCTCTTCGTCGTTCCATTCCTGCTCTATTTCTAAAGAAGTAATCCAGCAAAGCACAGACCTTATGGTCTGTGCCTCGTCTAGCAACAATAAATCTTTTTCTAAAATGTGTGTCCAGCCGCTGATGTCTGAGTGATCAAGATGGTTTATTAATAACTCTTACACAAAAAACATTGGAAATCTATTCTACACTAACATATCGAACTGGTGGTGTTGTTGACAGTGCAGGGAATATATGACACATCTAACAGAGTTTACCTGAGATGTCTGCACAGTGTTTCCTTGCAATCATTTGCTCTTCAATTGGTCAACAGTGAAAACAATTCCATGAAGTGGACAGACATGGAGGGAAGACAAAACACACAGAGACAGAAACAGACAGACAGACAGACAGACAGACATACTATTAAAGCAGTTGAAGAGGCAGACAGACAGACAGACAGACAGACAGACATACTATTAAAGCAGTTGAAGAGGCAGACAGACAGACAGACAGACAGACAGACAGACAGACATACTATTAAAGCAGTTGAAGAGGCAGACAGACAGACAGACAGACAGACAGATATAATATTAAAGCAGTTGAAGAGACAGACAGACATCAGGCAGACAGACGGCCACACAAACTGACAGACAGTGACAGAGGAGTGGACGTCTCACCCCCCATCCCCCTGGAAGCCGTCCAGCTCGTCTCTCTGCTCGGCCAGGGAGGCGTCCAGGTCCAGGTAGCTTCCATTGTGGGACAGCTGCAGGGCGCAGTCGTCCAGCTGCAGCAGAGACAGGGGACACATCAGGGTCTCACGGAGAAGGAGAAAGTCACCTTTTGTATGGACATTAAGCACATCTTAACCATAGTACTCTGTAGACAAGTATTTATACATTGATATTTTGAAGTGGTCGTGAGTCAAACAGTTCAGTTACTACTGGTAATCCTGACTAGATTACCACTCTCCATGGTCGAGTTCTGTTTATGTTTGTTTTGACCAATCACTTTCCTGGAGGCGGGGCTCTGCTAGCTTGCCATTGGTTGTTACATTCACGTTTCATTCAGCAGTAACATTAACTGGACCAGCAGCAACACAGTAACAAAGAGTGAAGGTGCCTCATGTGAACGGCAGCACGTCAGATGGAGAGAGGAAGAGGAGGAAGAGGATGAGAAAAGCCACCAGGACAGAAATCAAGCAGACACTGACAGGACTGTGGGATCAGGGCCCTGCCAGATTAAAGCAGCTATTCAGGTTGTGAGGCTAATAAAAAAGCAGACATGGAGAACAGTGAGGTCCACTGAATACATGGAACACTTAAACCAGAATGAAACGAAAAACAATGGATGTGACTGGAACAAGACATTCAGCACAGGCAAAGAGATAACAGATAACACCAAAGCAACTGAACAGGTTTTAGATGTTTCTCCAGTCCATACATCAGGTACATGAGCCTGTGGTATCAACATTACTACCAAGTCATTTTGAAATGGTACCTGTTATGGGCCACTGTAAAATGAAGACATAAAGATCCACACAGATGTGCTTAGTCATAAATTCCTCCACTCACCCATCTGATTATTCATCAATCCACCCAGCATTGGATGAAGCATAAAAGCTAACTCCATAGTGTCTGTGTAGCTGGGCCAGGCCTTTATTCCATTATCTAGCCTGTAGCTAACTCCATAGTGTCTGTGTAGCTGGGCCAGGCCTTTAATCCATTATCTAGCCTGTAGCTAACTCCATAGTATCTGTGTAGCTGGGCCAGGCCTTTAATCCATTATCTAGCCTATAGCTAACTCCATAGTGTCTGAGGTGGAGTCTTAGTGGCCCTCCATCTTTGACCAGTGGTGGCTCAAAGATGGCCCAGTCCAGAGAATAACCACAAGTCTTGTGCTCACACACTGAGGTCTGGCCTCTCCCTTCAACCAGCATACTGTGGTCCACTGGCTTTAGAAACTAAAAATAAACACCATACAATTTTCAATTTCAAAACACTATCTCCCTCCAAATATCTTCTGTGTGCCTCTGTGGAAGGTCACTTTTTCCCTGTTGTTGGGGCAAAATGCATGTCTGCATTGTCAGTTTTGGTAAACTGATCGCTTGTTAAATCAGAGATACAGAGTAAACATCTTTAATGAATTACAGTGAAAGTGTTTAGTATCAGCACTGTCTGGAGGACACTGCACGCATGACAGAGAAACCACAAGCATAGAGCAACGCATAGACCCCAGTCATCCATCCACGAGGACGAGTCCAGTTATCTGTGTGTGTGTGTATGTGTGTGTGTGTGTGTTTGTATGTGTGTGTGTGTGTGTGTGTGTGTGTGTGTTTGTATGTGTGTGTGTGTGTGCGTGTGTGCAGATCTCATACCACAGAACACAACAATGTGTAGAAGAATTCAGGAGCTCTTTGACAGGAATGATAGACAAACCTGTATTTTACAGCATTTAGCATAACTTCTCATTATGGAACGCTGTAATTTCCTCAGAATATTTTGCAGGAAGGCATCCGTGCCAAAGAAGGCACTTCAAGACCAAGGTAGCATTCCTCGGCTCTCGTTCAGCTATGCCAGAAAAAATCGACTGCATGACATCAAGGTCATTGTACTACAGAGTCGCTAATATTTCATATTTCATATGGAAGTTCAAAAACACCAACTATGGCTGGCCCCACAGCAGGCGTGTGATCAGCAGTCTGCGTTCAAAGGACCATGAATCATTTCTATTGAAGGGCTGAGTCAGAGAGTGCCTCGTCATACTTTCCATCGAGAGAACAGCAGCATAACCTCCTATCTGTGGTGAGGCTGCAGAGCTACACGCTGCACAGTTACAATACAGAGCTACACGCTGCACAGACATCACAATACAGAGTTACAATACAGAGCTACACGCTGCACAGACATCACAATACAGAGTTACAATACAGAGCTACACGCTGCACAGACATCACAATGCAGAGTTACAATACAGAGCTACACGCTGCACAGACATCACAATGCAGAGTTACAATACAGAGCTACACGCTGCACAGACATCACAATGCAGAGTTACAATACAGAGCTACACGCTGCACAGACATCACAATACAGAGTTACAATACAGAGTTACACGCTGCACAGACATCACAACACAGAGTTACAATACAGAGCAACCCGCTGCACAGACACATCACAATACAGAGTTACAATACAGAGCTACACGCTGCACAGACACATCACAATACAGAGTTACAATACAGAGCTACAATACAGAGTTACATGGTAGAAATCACTACTATTATGCAGTGGCCCAAATGTCCCATGTCAGCTGAATGGCCAGAGGGCTAACAGGCTTGAGGCGCAAGGAGCCCAAGAGCTCAAGGTTAGCTGCTAGCCACTAGCCCTCCGACATGCTGCCTGCCGAGGGGGACCAGGAGCCCCTGGCCCTGGGGACAGCTGCCTGCCGAGAGGGACCAGGAGCCCCTGGCCCTGGGGACAGCTGCCTGCCACCTGCCCTATTTATACTCGCCTTAACGAACCTTCCTAAAAAACACCCGCTGAGAGGGCACATCAAGGGGGATATGACATCACAGTTGAGTCGATTGGCCTGAATATGTAAATCTGTCCACTCAAACCTCTCTGAGAGATGGACAGGAACAGCAGCCAGCGCGTAGCTTCTTCTCCCTGAAGCTAACGTGAAGCAGAAGCCCAGCCACGTGGTGACTCCCCTCCATGTCTGCTTCACTCACACCAAGCCTTGTGGTTTCACTTCTGTCTGCTTCCCCTTTCCTCTCTCTCTCTCTCTCTGTCTCTCTCTCTCTCTCTCTCTCTCTGTCTCTCTCTCTCTCTCTCTCTCTCTCTCTCTCTCTCTCTCTCTCTCTCTCTTCATCTCTACCTCTTTCATCTCTCTGTGTCATCTCTCTCCCTCTCTCGGTGTCCCTCCCCTTCTCTCTCTCTGGAAGGTTTTCCTATCACTGGCTGGTCAGGGGGAATGGGTGAGAGAGAGTATGAAAGAGAGACAGGATGGGAGAAATAGTGGGAGATCGACAGAGAGAAAGAGAGATTGAGCCGGGTTTGTGGTACCCACAGCATCCTGAGGTTTCTGTGACTTTATCCTCCCCTTTAACAGTCTGTCTCGGCCTATCAGGTGAGACCTGGTCTTTATCCTCCCCTTTAACAGTCTGTCTCGGCCTATCAGGTGAGACCTGGTCTTTATCCTCCCCTTTAACAGTCTGTCTCGGCCTATCAGGTGAGACCTGGTCTTTATCCTCCCCTTTAACAGTCTGTCTCAGCCTATCAGGTGAGACCTGCTCTTTATCCTCCCCTTTAACAGTCTGTCTCAGCCTATCAGGTGAGACCTGGTCTTTATCCTCCCCTTTAACAGTCTGTCTCAGCCTATGCTGACTGGTTGATGCTAAGTGGTTGAAGGCCCAGATCATTGTTGGGATGGTTTCAGCATGAACGATATTAAATCGATGTGCTTCTCACACACACTAACACACATAAACACACACACACACACACACACACACACACACACACACACACGCACACATACATACATAAAAACACCAACATGTGAAAACTATTGAAGAACAGAAACAATGTTGAGAAAACATGAATAAATTGTTGCAAGCCAAAAGGCAAAGCAAACAAAGCTATAGGTGAATACGGAGGCTGTGGTCATGGTGAACATTAAGCTGCCGAACTAGTTGATGAGCTGATTACTGATTGATAAAGTGATCGTATTCTTGACCCCCCGCAGCGCGTCGCTGCCTCTGTCTCAGAGCCACTTAATGTTCCACTATTATCCTTCGGCTTGTCGGCCTGCACTGTGTCGGCTGTATGTTGCTCTATTGTATCACATCAATGGCAAGTTGTCCTGTTATCAATAACACCTCCACTCAACGACACAACAACACCTTACTGTAGGTTAAACATCAGGGTTAAATCGGCAGGAGAGGTTCGTACCTTATGGGGGGCTCTGAGAAGCCTGTGGACTCCTGCAATCTGGTTGATCAGAGGAATCTCTTCCCTGAACGAGTACTGCGGAGGTCTGCTGGGCTCGGGGAAGCTGGTGCTGTTGAACGGGTCGGTATCATCTAAGAACTGAACCCTGCAGACTAACGTGGCCATGATGTGTCCATGCGATTCGATGCAGAACTATTCTGAAATGAGTCGATGCGCCACGGAACCACAGAATGACTTGCAGGAGGAAAGCAATCCGCTGGACGCGTCTTCAGCCCCGGAGTCCCTGGTGTCTTCGGTCCATTCCTGGAGGAGGGTTCGGGGGAGTCCTTTTCTACTTATATCCACTTTGTTCACCAGCAGACCTCTTCTGGAGAGGTCTGCCCGTGAGATGGTTCCGTTCAGACCAGCACCGTTCCCTGTCGATATGAGCAGGACAGTATCCAGTGCCATATATAATATATATATATCATATATTTAACATCAATTGCCTTTCCAAGGGGATTGAGGCGTTTCAGGTGCAGACTGCTGCACCGAGCAGATACTCTGAACGTTGGGATGAACTCCAGGGCTGACAGAACGTCCTGAAGAACGGCCAGCACTTCACCAGGCGTCGTGTCCTCTGAGTAACAGCGACATCCAGCGGTGGAGCGGGTTAGTGCAACAGATAGAGCAACGTCAAACAGATACAGCCCATAAAAGTATTCACCTATGTGTATTGTCATATCATTAATAATGCCTTAATAAGGCAAAATAAACTCGTTCATTCCAATACATGCATGCGTTATTCATTTATTGCATGTGTTAATAAATAAATATTAAGCAAATATACGTTATTACATGGTTGTGTTTTATCTATTATTTTAGATGTCAGTTAGACATCTACGGTTCAACATATTCTGCAGATTTTCCGTAACTTCCCTGAACTTGTCTCCTCTGTGAAGACCACGCAGCATCCACACCCATGTCCTACACTGAGCAATTTGTGCATCTCGTTGTGAGTTTTAATGTATTTAGTATCTTTTATTTTCTATTACTGAAAACTACGTGCACTTTATATGAATGTCTGACTGCATCTTCTATTTGAGCCGCACTACGCACTTTTATGAACATTCTTAATGTATATTATTGTATTGACCATAATATGTTCTATACTGCACTTTCTTGTTGTCTGTCTTGTCTCATTTTACTGTAATTAATTGTCTGTTTTTACTGTCTGTTTTTATGTACGAGGATTGCAGCTGGAAATTAGCTGCTCTGCTAAATCTGGTGCAACCATCTTCTCGTTTGTTAAATGATCAGTGTACTTGCACACTGTCCTTTTATAACTTAAGTAAACTAAACTAAACTAAACACACGTGTGTGGGAGGAACCGCTCGTATCCGATAAGGAGCGATCCGCCCGCCGTGGTTCATAAGTTACACATCCCTGCAATAAACGCACTCACATGTAGATGGACGCTGACACAGAACGCAGCAGAACAGCTCTCTGGTCCTCAGCATGAAGCTACAACTTCCAAACCCGCGGCTGGAGTCCAGGATCCTGACCCATCAGGAGCTGGACAAGCTGGAGACGGAGGAGGCGGGGGACCGACCCAAGTGGGACAACAAGACCCAGTACATGCTGACCTGCGTGGGCTTCTGTGTCGGACTGGGAAACGTCTGGCGCTTCCCTTACCTGTGTCAGAGCCATGGAGGAGGTAACGACGTCTCCGTTTCCAGGCAATTCATACGTTTTGTATCCATTGTATGTGCAGGACAGTTGCAACCTAATTTCAGCAAAGTGTCGGTTCGTAGTCTCTGACCCAGGGAGCATTAAGCCTCGACACGGCAGGGCCGTGGGACGCGGAGTACTATTAACCCTCCACAATGAAAAGATCGGGCCCTTCATGGTCTCCGACCACGTGGGTCGGTGGGCAACAGATCCGTGGGTCGGTCAGCTCTGAGTGTGTGATCCAGGTTGACCTTGTTTAATATTATGTCTAGATATTTTATTACTCAACCAATCCTCTCGTACTCTAAATAACATTTAATACGACCACTTAACATTTCAACGTCATCTAATCTCAACGTATTTTGTTTAATAATGAAAAGCCAAAAAGTGAACTGATAAAACAATTTAGAATCACCAAAAAGCTGTATGAAAAAAAAATATGCAGCCAATCAGATGTTGTTGGCTGAAGGTCTGTCCATCAGCACCCTGAAGACTTCCTGAGAAGGTGACTCGACAGGGTGCACTGTGTCTACGGTGCTGCTGACGTCACGACAGGACGGACTGCCTGGACATTGTCCTGCATTCCTCGCTGCCTCTTATCTGTATGCATTGACGTGTAAATCATAATCTCAACTATCTCTGCGCATTGAGATGAACTGAGATAAGGAGAACTGTAATGTAATGGCGGTGTATTAAAGTGACCAAATGGTGAGAAAAATCAGACGCAAGTCTATTGTTATTATTGATGTTATTATTAGTAGTAGTAGTGTTATTGTTGTTGTTGTTGTTGTTGTTGTTGTTGTTGTTGTTGTTATGAATATTAATAATGATCATCAGTTTGAGAAAACTGATTCCTCTGATATGTCAGTGATCAGAGTGGAGAAGGCCTTTGACTGTGTCCTGGCCCCTGTCTCCTCTCAGGAGCCTTCATGATTCCATTCCTGATCCTGCTGGTCGTGGAGGGAATCCCTCTTCTTTATCTGGAGTTTGCGATTGGTCAGCGCTTGAGGAGAGGCAGTTTGGGGGTGTGGTCTACTATTCATCCTTACTTGACCGGTGTTGGTAAGGATGAACCCAGAAGACCTCTATAAGCCATTCCCTCTGACCAGCCCTGATAACCCTCTGGTCACCCATGATTACACTCTGACCAGCCCTGATAACCCTCTGACCAGACCTGATAACCCTCTGACCAGCCCTGATAACCCTCTGGTCAGCCCTGATGACCCTCTGACCAGCCTCGATGACCCTCTGACCAGCCCTGATAACCCTCTGACCAGCCCTGATGACCCTCTGACCAGCCCTGATGACCTTCTGACCAGCCCTGATAACCCTCTGACCAGCCCTGATGACCCTCTGACCAACCCTGATGACCCTCTGACCAGCCCTGATAACCCTCTGACCTGTCTCCAGGCATCGCATCCATGTGCGTGTCCCTGGTGATCAGTCTCTACTATAACACCATCATCGCCTGGATCCTCTGGTATCTCTTCAACTCCTTCCAAGATCCTCTGCCATGGAGCCAGTGT
>OMKQ01095708.1:0-12298 GCA_900302335.1 Phycis phycis
CGTGTATAGGTCTTTGAGGGAGGGGAGGGGGCAGCCCACGATCTTCTGTGCTATCTTGGTCACCCTCTGGAGCTTCTTCCGGTCTGCCTCGGTGCAGAGGGAGAACCACACCGAGGTACAGTAGGTCAGGATGCTCTCGACAGAGGAACGGTAGAAGGTCAACAGCAGCTTCTGGTTGATGTTACTCTTCCTGAGCACTCTCAGGAAGTGCAGCCGCTGTTGAGCCTTCTTGACGACAGCCTTGGTGTTTGCAGACCAGGACAGGTCAGCAGAGATGGTGGTGCCCAGGAAGGTGAAGGTGCGTACTCTCTCTACTGAGTCGCCATTGATGGTGAGGGGAGACGGATCTGCTCTGTTCTTCCTGAAGTCCAGGATGATCTCCTTGGTCTTTGTGGTGTTCAGAGCCAGATTGTTCGCTGCACACCACGTGGACAGCTGTTTGACTTTAGTGTAGATGGTAGCGGAAAGTCTTTGATGGTGTTAATTTTATTCTCATCTGGACTCATCAGGAGTTATCTTGTAGCCCAAGTAGCAGAGAGATGGTTTGCAGAAATGGCACTTATCCAGCTTGAGGGTGAGTCATGCATCTGCTAACCAAGCCAGCGCCTTGCTGAGGTTCTCGAAGGTGTAGGCCACCACAATGTCGTCTAGGTAGACCACACAACAGTTTTAAACTAGGCCCACCAGCACAGTATTCATAAGTCTTTGGAACGTGGCAGGTCATGCAAAAGTCCAAAAGGCATGACCTTGAATTGGTACTGTGGGAGAATTTTACCTTATGGTTGAAGGAGTTATAATCATCATCTTGTCTTTATTGGTGGAATAACAGTCAATACAGGGGCCCACAACCACAACCTACATACATCCAGCAGCACGGATTCCCCAGTCAACGCAGAGAGAGCTTATGCCATGTTGGGTATGCAATCAGGAGCGTCATTTAAAAAAAGATTGCCCATTTAAACCTTACCCTGTATGGTAGCAGAGGCAGCAAAGGACAGGATGGACAGGGAAATAACTAGCGAAAGCAGGCAAGACCCTGGATGGGACAGAGATACTAGGGGTGCCCAGGGAACCCACAGGGGGAGGGTCAGTTTGTAGCAATCACCAACCAAGCTGATGAGGAACCAATACTGCAGGTTCTAATAAACAATAGGCGCACCAATGATGGCGGACACAGGAGCAATTTATACATGTGTAAGTTCAAAATATGCCTCTCACCTCCCTATGGCAGGAACATTTGCCAAAACTGTAGGATTCTCAGTACAAATGCAGTTAATTCGTATGACTGCTCCTGTGACGCTACAGCTGCTGGATGTGCGTTCATCTTGGTATCGAACACCACACCAGTAAATTTAATAGGAAGGGATTAGGGGTAACAAAAACCGATTTAAATTGGAAAATCGATTTTGATTTAAAAGATGCGTACACAGACTAATAAATCGGTCTTAATGTAACTTGAACCGGCCAATGGCAAGTTGTAAATTGGTTTATGCTGCTGAAAACTGCATCGACTCCCTCCCTTAAAACTCTCGCGAGACTTGTCGCAGTTACGTCAGATAGCGCCGTGAGTTTGTGAGGGAAAGTTTAAAAAATGGTTGACTCGGCAGGATTCACAACGCTCCGGCAAGTTTAAAGTCTAAAGTGTGGAAGAAATTTGGATTTTATTTGAAGAATGGAGTACTGGATAAAAGCGTCGCTATATGCAAAGACTGTAAAACTGCGCTAAAGTACACCGGTAGTACGACAAATCTCCACGCTCACTTGGTGAGATGGCATGGGGAAACAGCCGAGGAGGAGGCTAGCACAGCTAGCACGAAGACACCGACAGAAATACAGGAGTCATTCCAACCAAAACTTACCCACAACTCGGCGAGAGCAAAGGTAATAACGGCCTCAATAACCCAGTTCATTATTAAAGACACGAGACCATACTCTGTCGTGGAGAATGATGGCTTTCGGGACATGATCAAAACATTAGAGCCCCGATACACCATACCGACTCGACAGCATTTCACTAACAACTGCGTAATAACTGTGTACCAGAGTTGTACAACAAAGTTAAGGATGAAGTCAGAGAACAGCTATCCAATAGCTATTTGTTGTTTCTTTGAATTGAATTAATGTTGGAGAGCTCTTACATGTTGTTACATCTCAATAAGCGTGACAAAAACTACAAATACACTTCTTCTCTAGTCTGTGATAAATCTTTTTGAAGGAAATGCCACGTTAATTCACACAAGTTAATTCATTTTATGAAATGATTGTCTACTTTCAACAAGAAATCCATTGCATCATACCCTCTCAATGATCCGTGCCACATCGATCCGAAACGAATTGAATCAAAATCCTTCTGTATCGAATCGAATCGTTCCATTTTAAAATGTATCGTTCCTGAATCGTATTGTACCCCATGTATTGAGATACACATCGAATCGTATTTTATTGGAGAGATGCATTATGTAAATTAGGATCGTAAATATTGTGCACGCCCCAAGGTATAATGATTGAACCAGCAGGGACAGCATCTCAGATGATAGTAACAAAACCAGACACAGAGAATGTCTATTGGGTAGGAGACATTCAAGATCAAGTAAATATAACCATGGGAAAATGGGGGAGTTACATCAGAGCTCAGATTCCGCATGCAAGAGAGTCAAGGATAGGCTATCACTGGAATCTAATGTATGATCCAAAACAGGACCCAGAATTGGAAAAAAGACGGGCAGAGAAAAGCTGCAGGGGTAAAAGTCACAATAGAATCACAGTATATTGTAATCAGGACGCAAGGAGCAGCAATGACAGCACAAGATTCATTCTTTATTGATAAAGAATTGGGTCAGGGACGCACATTACTCTATTGATAAATAAGGGGTTTGAAGCCAAACATCTAGGGGAAATGATGCTCGCTGAGTAACAAGAAACATGGGAGACAACTGATAATCCATTAATTATCCAGTCAAGGTGTGGAAAGTATGTGAAAGTGTTATGCTATATACACGACAGGGGTCTTACAGGAGGTGGAAGTGGTCCAGAAGCAGCAAACAGATGGCAACCAGGAACGTACAGTATGTAGCACTAAGCAGACAGAGTTAAACAGAAATGAAACACCAACACATCTATGGTCAAGGTTTGACACAGATGTTGGTTTGGTGCATTCCGCTAGCCCAATAAGAGTCCAAATCAAACAAAATGCTAAATTGCTGTGGCGAAAACAATATTATATGAAACCCGAGGCAGCGAGGGGAATAGCCCCTACCATAGAAGGGGTTAATTGTAGCAGGCGTATTGGTAGAAACAAGAAGTAATTGTATCACCTCTTGGCTCCCAACACTGAAAGCAGATGAACAGAAATGGAGATTTGTGCATGACCTAAGAGCTGTAAATGAAATGGTAGAAGAAGCACAGGCTGAGGTCCCAAATCCACACACACTTTTAACTAACGTAAGATTTTTTAGTTATCAATTTATTAGTACTGTGTGTAGTATTAGGTGAACTCGGATGGAGGGGACGCTGACATTGTTTGTTCGCCACTTCTCCATCTGCCAATTTTCTCGGTTTATTCATACCTAGCTTGTTCGAAAACCTTTTTTTCCCTTCCTTCTTTAAACTGCTGTCCTCTCCTACTAATTTCAAGTCAGCTTCAGCCAAATGGCTGTCTCTCCCGATTGAAAGTTCTGTCGGCTCTACCTATTGACAGTAACTTTCTTACCTGCCGGCTAATTTGGCTAGCTAACGTCACCACCTGCTGTCAACAACGCCTCCGGGGAAAGAGGGAGCTCTGCTGCTGTTAACCCGATCCTTACTCCTCTATGGACAGTGTGTTCTGCCTCGGCTACTGGATCTTCACCCGCTGCTGCCGAAAGGTATCCCCTGGATAGCTTCCCTGCTGTCCAGTTGCGGCTACCTCTGTTGCTACCACCGCTGCTTTTCCGTAAGCTACTCAAAAGTGCTGGTGATCGCTCATGTAGTTGGCCAGCTTGCCATCTCCGCTGCTAAACACCACAGTCCTTTATCCTTTCATGCTGTGGATTGTCCTCCTGAGCCAGTCAATTCTCCACCTCTGGGTACCTAGCTTGCGGCCACCGACTAGCAACGCTAGGCTACCTTCCTCCCCGGCTGGCATCGCGTTAAGATACTCCACCTCGGAACTTCTTCAACTCAATAAACCCACCACTCCCGGATGCATTGATACTATCTAAAATGTTGGACTTCTGTCGCCCCCGTTATATCCACAGAGGCTGCCGTCGAAAGATTGTTTACTCCGAAAATTCTATCCTATCCATCCAGTCTCTGTGATCCTGTGGGCATGCAGCCGCATCTGTATGACGTCATCACAACAATTAACACGTGCGCACTGACTGCCTGAGAGCCTTGCTCAAATTGCCCCAGCCCACCAGAAAACAGTCATCTGAAACTTGATTTATTCAACACCCGTTCAATAAACAACAAGGGCCTCATCCTCAGTGAATTTATAATAGACAATAAGCTTGATTTCCTATGTCTCACTGAAACTTGGCAAAAACCTCTGGACTACTTTTCATTAAATCAAGCTACACCTGTCGGATACTCATACATGGACCAACCTCGTCCAAACGGTCGTGGTGGTGGAATTGCCATTGACTGACATTAAATCCAGTCTGGTATCCATTCAGTCCCCCCCCCAACCCTGCCTTCCCCTCAGACCTGTCTGAATTTCTAACACAGCTCTCTGCCATTTCACCTTCTGCCATTTCACCATCACCATCTGGAAACTTTAACATCCACATTGAATCCACTGACTGCAAAACAGCAACAGAACTTCTGTACATTTTTTTACATTTTTCAACATAACTCAACACATAGATTTCCCCACCCACAGTAAAGGCCACACCCTAGACCTTGTCTGTTCCACCAGCATCAACCAACTGTCTAGCTTTGACCTCACCATTTCTGACCACCTTGCCATCGTCTTCCAAATAGACATCCCCGCCCCCCCCGTAAAGCACAATCGCACAATAGCTTTCTGAAACCTTGAGTCCATCAATCCATCTCTCTCTCACTCATCTGTCTGAAAGCATCTCAGATGTCACCCTCATGCAGAACGTCTCTCCCACCAAACTGGTCTACCTCTACAACACCATTCTCTCCTCTTGCCTCGACCAGCTTCCACCCAAACAAAAACTGTCTCCTTCACACACCCTTCCCCCTGGTTCACCGAGGAGCTG
Source organism: Phycis phycis (assembly GCA_900302335.1). Lineage (NCBI taxonomy): Eukaryota > Metazoa > Chordata > Actinopteri > Gadiformes > Phycidae > Phycis > Phycis phycis. The sequence continues at coordinate 5,205 of OMKQ01095708.1, forward strand.
CACCACCTGAAATAAACTCCTCCCTGTCTTCTGGTTACGTCCCCTCCACCCTAAAGCTTGCTGCAGTCACCCAAATTCTGAAAAAACCTGGTCTTGCCCCCGACTCCCCGTGTCACCAGCGCATTTCCAACCTGTCCTTCCTGTAAAAAATATTGGAGTTTCCACTCAAATCAAATCCTACCGTGATTCTAATAACCTCTATGAGCCTTTTCAGTCTGGTTTCCACTCAAAACACAGCACTGAGACTGTTCTTATCAAAGTCACAAACGACCTACTGCTATCCTTAGATTCTGGTTTCTCCAGCATCCTCATCCTTCTCAACCTCAGTACTGCTTTTGACACCATCAACCATTCCACACATCACATGCCTCAAATCCTTCCTCAGCATCACTGGCATGGCCCTCTCCTGGTTCCAGTCATATCTCTCTGACAGACACCAATTCATCTCAATCAATTACTGCACATCGCCCACAGCTCCTGTCACCCAGGGTGTCCCCCAGGGTTCAGTGCTTGGCCCCCTTCTCTTCTTCCTCTACATGCTCCCACTCGGTCAGATCCTCCACCGCCATGGCCTTCAGTTTCCCTGTTATGCCGATGATACTCAACTCTACCTTTCTTCCAAGGCCATCACAGCCGCCACCCACTCTGCCGTCACCACCTGCCTGCTGGATATTAAAACTTGGAAGCAAAGAACCTTCTTTAAACTCAACTGCAATAAGTCTGAAATGCTAATAATTAAACCAGATTCCCTTACTCACTCCACAAAAGATTTCACACTTAACATTGATGGCTCCACTGTAACCCCCTCCACCAAAATCCGTAACCTAAGAGTCATCCTTGATCCCACCCTCTCGTTCCTGCCCCATGTCAACCACATCATCAGAACAGCCTTATTTCACCTCGGCAACATCGCTCGCCTCCGACTGTCAGTTGCTGCAGCAGAAACACTCATTGTAACATGCATTCTCATGCATTTGTAACATCCAGGCTTGACTACTGCAACAGTACACTCTAAGGAACCACCAACAAAATCCTCAACAAACTCCAATACGCACAGTACTCTGCCACCCGCATACTAACCAGTACCCGCTCAAGGGATCACATCACCCCAGTCCTCCATGACCTCCGTTGGCTCCCGGTTAAACACAGGATAAACGTCAAGATCCTACCACCTACAAGCCCCTCAACAACCTGACTCCACCCTAACTCTCCGACCTCCTCCACCAGCATGCCCCCTCCAGATGCCTCAGATCTGCTGATGCCAACCTCCTGCATATTCCCAGGACCAAGCACCGATCCTTGGGCAACAGGGCGTTTTCATTCGCTGCGCCCTCTCTATGGAACTCATTACCAAATCACTTTAAAAATTGTATGTTTGTATTGTATGTGATATGTTCCCCTACATTGGAACAATGTCATGAGGATTCTATGGCTGTATTATACAAATTGGGGTGGCAGTAGCTCAGTGGATAGAGTGGGTGAACAGAGCGGGTTGTCCACTAACTGTAGGGTCAGCGGATCGATCCCCTCGATTCCCCACCTCCAAACTGTCTGCATGTCGAAGTGTCCTTGAGCAAGACACTGAACCCCAACTTGCAGCCCACCACTCTTATGTAGGATGTAGGATGGGTCAAATGCAGAGAACAAATTTCATTCCCATATCTAAAAAATACTGAGAACGACCAATACAGACCAAAAGGTCCTCTCTCCTCTACTCTAATTGGCTACAGGGGGACACAAAGTTTCACAAAAGAAGGTGCAATACTGTCAGACCGAAGTAGAATACTTTGGAAGATTGATTGTACATCAGACCAAAGTAATAGCACCCAGTCAGCTGGAAGGGATTAGAAAAGCACCTAAGGCACAAACAGTACGGCAAATGATGACATTTCTGGGAATGACACGAGTTTAGCTCAGATTGGGTCGAGGACTACGCCCTAAAAAACGCACCATTGAGGGAAATCATGAAAGCTGCAGGAACAACAACCTTACGAGCCCAATCAACCTGGAACGCAGATGCTACAGGGGCCTTTAAAAACATAAAACAGGAACAACAAGGATCAACTGCATTAGCCTTTCCAGACTACACCGAATGATTCCTACTGTATGTGGTGAACATGACTCGAGGGTACGCAACAGCAGAGCTGATGCAAAAGTCATGTAGTGGAAGGCAAAAACAACCCATAGCATACTATAGCTCAAAGTAGATGCAGTGGCACAAGGCTATCCGCCCTGCTATCAGGGATTAGCTGCAATACAGTATGCCTATATTGGGGCCTCATCCATTACAATGGGGTACAGAAACTATTCTGACGCATCACAAAGTCACAGAACTAAGTGAACAAGGAAAATGTGTACTGTCGGACTCAAGGTTGTTGGAACATTTAACAATACTAACATTCCCAGACGTTACTATACAAAGGTGTTCCACAGTAAATCCAGCAGAAAGAATTCCACATGACTTTGAAGGAACACCACATGATTGTGTAGACGACTCTCTACAGCTTACCAGATTGCAACACCTATATTTGAGGCAGAAGAAGAAATGTTTGTAGATGGAGCTTGCTATGAAGATAATCTAGGAAACCATGCAGGGTTTGCAGTGGTGTGAAAGAACCCGGACAACACATTTGTTGTTATTCACAGTTCTCATTGTACGCAACTGTGGTCAGCACAATTAGCTGAGTTAAAAGCTCTTACAGCAACCTGTAAGGAAGGAACAGCAAAGACAGTGAACATATATACTGATCAGTTCATGCCTGAAGCCGCACCTACTGAAGATGTGGTTCGCATGCAGGAAAAGGCCGGGGTCTACGAACAAAGTATGTGGCTAAAGAGGGGTGTAGTGCGCACTTCCACAGGATTATGGCAAACCCATGATGGGTTATTATTGGCACCAACAGCGCTGTTAGTCTTGCTCATCACTAATGCGCATGGTTTTGACCACTGTGCAAGAGGGGAGGTAGTAAGAAAAATTAAAAAACAAGGTTTTTGGTCACCATACTTGCAAGCAGTGGTTGATAATCAACAATGACTGTGAGGTATGTGCAAAAAACGTGAGAAAAACAATCCCTACTCCTTTGGGACACATTCCAATTCCTGAAGGACCATTTAGACACCTTGTGCTCGGCTACGTAAACATGATAAAGATGGGTGAAAAGAAAAGGTACATGCTAGTAGTCATTGACAGGTTCAGCAGATGGGTGGAAGCAGTCAAACCAGTCAAAAGATTGAGTGTGCGGTTATTGAGTGATAACATTTTCATACCAAGGTTTGGAATCCCAACAGAAATGAGCTCAGACAACAATTCAGCTTTTATTAAAAAAACTGGAAAACAAGTGATACAACATTGCATGTTAAGCAACGTTTGGGATGTGTGTACCATCCACAGTCACGAGGAAAGGGGGAAAGGGTTAATGGGACAATAAGGACAAAGATTAACAAAATTTGTGCAAGTACCACATTTAATTGGTTAGATGCCCAACCACTAGCACTAATGAGCTATCGCATGCAAACTAACAGAATAACGTGTCTCACACCACAGGAGGGTCGACCAATGCCTGCACCTACTATTTGAGGACCCCATAAGGGACCTTCATGGCAGCAATTGCAGCTAGATATAAGGGATCAAGCAATTAACTGCCATACACAAGCTTATATTCCAACAGGAGAAAAACAGGATTCCCGAACCTGAAGAAAACCCATCAAGGGGGGGGGAGCTGGGTGACCACGTGTATCTGAAAGTGTTCAGAAGACAATGGAACAAGCCCAGGAAAGAAGGTGGAAGGAAGTACCACCTACTATCACCTTGACAACTGCACGAGAACAACCCAATCTGCAGAACCAGAGCAAATACCTGATCACCCCGCTACCCCAACTACCGCCCAGAGAAGACGACGGGGGGAGACTGGCTGTAAGGATCTGTTCTGCCTATCGCTGAGGGGGAAAACACTAGCAGGGAGTCTTTGTTGTAAAAAAATGTACCATTCTTTTTTCATAACAAAAAAAAGCTAGCATTTCATATCAGACATGAAGTGCTCCGCAGTTCGACGTGGGGGTACTGTAGGGTTTCACACAAAAATAAATTAGGATGGATTTCTTCAACCACTCTCTCACCTCACTGGACACTGATGATCTGACTGACCGTCAGTGTGTAATAACAATAAAAGTGTAACTTGTATATATGGTTATTTCCCTATTAATGAAATAATGAATAAGATGGGATAATAACTGGATGCTTATTTACTTTCCTACCTAAAATGATGTCGGTCAAGGCCTTCACTATGTTTATTTTGTTATGAAAAATTGCCAGATGTATTTTTGTTTTGGTTACCTGTGATAGCTACCTGTTACCTGTTAACGTGCCCATCAGATGGTCACCTGGCCTATACCGGAGAGAGGAGGAATGCTAAGTTTGAGAGTAAACGTTTACATATTGATTAATGGAAGAGATGCTGCATACACGTGCTACTCGTAGCACATTCGGTGCACAGAGTGGATTAACACTTCTCCCGTTGGAGTGGCTACTGTCTGGGGAGAAATCAAAGAAGCAGCGGAACATTCCAAGCATTTCGGCCTTCAATGTGGTGAGCCCGTGGTGTTTTATTTTTCCTATGCTGTAGGCCTACAGTTTTTTTCTTGCATGATTGGACTATTGGATTATCAAATTTTTCTGTTTCGCGGAGAGACCATTTTTTTCCGGTTGGACAGGAAAACCGCAGCTGGAGCTGTGGTAACTCTTTATGGGACTTTTTGCGTTGGTGTTTGGAAAACAAAGGACTTTAATTTGAATTGATTGTACTGAGATGTATATTTCTTTTGTTTGGGTTAGGGGTTATTTTGTTAATAATTTAGTTGAACAAGAAACATAATGTGAATGATGAATTCTCACTAAACGAGTAGTCCTACATTAAAAGTAAATCACTGGTGTCCAAATTTATTCTTCTGATTTTGGTAACGTTCTTCTCTCATAGCAAATGTAAGGGAGAATTTGTTACAAAAGGCAAGTCTTTAAATAAGCAGACAAATAGAAATAAAAACTAAAATGTACCCACCTGTAGTCATTGGAGCAATTAAAGGTCCCAGTCCTTATCCCAAAATGTGAAACCTTCTGGACCATTTTACTCCAGCTTGATTTGCTAAGCAATGGCTCCCTGTCATGTGCTATCACCTGGTGGAAGAAAAAAGAATATCCATACATTAGGTTTGGGCTGTATATTTTTTTCTAGATATTTTACTGGGCTATACAGTATAACATGGTTTCATACATATATCAAGATGGCGCTAGTGAAGCAGGCTGCCGTCGCTCGGGGTCCTCCTCAACTTTGTGTTTTTCTTTTTTTGTTATTTTCATTATATTTCAATGTAATCAATGCCCTTAATTACTATGCACATATACTTTATTTAGTTTTAATTTCATAAAATTTTATTCCATTCCATTTTATTTTGCAAAGTTGAGTTCACCCGAGCTACAAGAATTTCACTGCTGGTAATGTACGCGGGTACGCTGGTATGTGACAATAAACTTGAAACTTGAAACTTGATATAACATTCATTCATACTTTTTTAAAGGCAATGGGAGATCATCGTAAAACATGTATGATGCAATATGATGTAATTAACCCATAAGAATCCAGACCAATTTCTGCTTAAAGGAAAATTACAGGGGATATACCACAGACCAAGTGGAACACAGAACACATTTCCGATGTTTTGACCAACTTGACCAATTACAGGTTCTACTCAAATCGGACATTCAGGCTATGAACTGTGGCCATTTTAGTGAATAGTGGTATTATAGTACCCCATGAGGCTTATGTCGCTCATCTTCTGCCTTCTGTAGTGCTAGAAATGGGACCCAAATTTGGTGTTGTTTGGATTTACTGCAGGAGATATGCCTTTTTCCTGTCAAAGTGGGGTTCACACACAATCCCTGCAGGCCCTACTGTTTGGAGTTTCACAACTCTTTTGATATTTTATTATATATATTATTCATTCTTTGGGATTGAAGTTGTGTTCAGAGTTCACCTGAACCCTGCACAACCCTACCCTCATGCTCTTATTTGTTGTACGTCTTCGCACTTTAATCACTCTTTGTAACTTGGCACTTTAATCGCTCTTGTAACTTGGCACTTAGTCAAAGATGTATACTAGCAATGGTTAACCTAGCAATTGAAATGCTTGAAACTTGTTCTGGTGACTTTCTTACTGTATTAGCAGCAATAAAATGTTTCACCTTCTTATGACAAATGTACTCTTTGTAAGTCGCTTTGGATAAAACCGTCTGCTAAATGCCCAAAATGTAGTGTAATGTAATCATCTGAATTTACAACCTTTTTTACCTCATTTGACCTCACACTCTCTCCTTCTCCTCCTACCCACAGAGCCGGGAACCAACTTGACCTTGTCTTCACAAGGTCCTGCAGTACCCATGCTCTCTGTTAGCCAGCTCCCTGTGTCTGACCATCACTTTGTCGCTCAATTCTCACTACTATCCACTGAGGAAGCCTCCTCTACCCTGCTGTCCTCCCTCTCCTCCTCTTTGGACTCCCTCTGTCCCCTCTCATCCAGACCTGCGCCTCCTCCTCCTTGGCTGTCCAAATCTCTGCGTGCTCATAGAACAGAGCTACGGACAGCTGAGAGGAAATGGAAGAAATCAGGCTGTGCTGATGATCTCTCCCACTACCTGCACCTCCTCTCAGCCTTCACCTCCAGTGTCAGCAGCTAAATCTACATTCTATCAGAATAAGATCAACTCCTCTGCCTCCAACCCCAGACCAACTGTTTTCCATGTTCTCCTCTCTCCTAAACCATCCCTCCCCTCCCCCCCTTCCTCACTCACTGCTGATGATTTTTTTGAATACTTTACCAGGAAGGTGAGCATCTCCCTTACTCCTGCTGCTACCTTCCCCAGCCCCACCTCCACAGCTATCCTCCCTCCCCCAACTCCCACCTCTGCTAGACTTAACCGCTTTACCCCACTGTCCTCCGAAGAGGTCCTGAGAGTGGTCACATCCAACCATACAACCACCTGTCCTAACTCCTCCTCCCTTCTCCAGACCATCTCTACCGACATCATACCGTTCATCACCACC
>OMKQ01095709.1:0-10772 GCA_900302335.1 Phycis phycis
CGATAGTGTATGCCGGATGTATGTATATTTTGTGTATATAATGTATATCACTATCATTCCTATGTATATATTTCCATAAGATTAGATTTTATTTTATCTTATTTTATTTTATTTTATTTTATTTTATTAGATATTTATATTGTACTTGGCATTGGAGTATTGTGACGAAGGCAATTTCCCTCGGGATCATTAAAGTACTTCTGTCTGTCTGTCTGTCTGTCTGTCTGTTAGCATTAAGTGTGTCAACAGAGATCCACACACTAGTTCAGTAACCAAGCAGCTGGCATTGTGGGAAGTGGCTAAACGGACCAGGGACAAACGTCAACAGAGAGAGACGTCTCGCTGGCCATCGAAACTCAGTCAATACAAGACACTTAGTGAGGGACAAAGTTTATCTCGCCCTGCATATCTGGTTTTACACTTGATACTGCCAATATTCCAAAATATGCCCAACAAGGCCGGCAACGCAGACCAGGTAACAAAGATAAGGCCTCACACGGGCTTTGTCCTGTTTGTAATAAAAGTCAACACAGGCAGTTAAAAATTACCCTCACCAGATCAATGACCAGAAGGTCGGCCAAATGCTGCAAAAGTGAATGGCAGGAGGAACTCTCCTGGTGCAGTTTCAGCCTCTGCGCGGCGATCCCCACACAGGCACACGCAATGGTGGAGGGATGGAACAACACCAACTGGTTCTCTGCAAACAACAAGAATTAAACATGCATTCTTAGTCGAAGGGTCAAAGGACGCCGTTTGTTATTCTGTCTATTCATGGACATCCATAGCGGACATTGTTAGCGTCTTCCTTAGAAAAAAAAGGACATGAGCTATATATTACTAATGTGAGTGTAAGGCAAGATGTTACCAAGTAAGAAGGAATGTCACCATTGTTGTCACACCCAGAGAAACAAAAAAACAAGCGCTCAGCGGCAGGCGTTGCCTCGACATCCTACACGCTGGCCTGATAGCTGCAGGCTCAGGAGAGACAAACATCAGTGCATCAGTCTGCCCCTTCACACACCTGTGTGAATGGGTGGCAACATGGCGGTGGGTTAAAATATCCTTTCCTGTCTGGAGACTGAATGAGACCCGGCCTCCTGAAAGCCTGTGACTTAGTGCATTGGGCAAAACCAAAATTGAGTCTCATGGGAAATCAGCCAAGCTGAACATGGTCTTTTCACAGCACACAATGCAGGATTACACAAACCCAGCTCCCGGTATCCTGAAAGAACTGCTGACACATCACCACCAAAAGTTATGGCTGCTTTGGGACCCATTGTTTTCACAAACGCGAGGAGTTATTTATTCACGACACGTGTGCCAATTGCAAAGTTCCTGTCACTGTTATTACTTCAAATCCATTGCTAATCACTTTCATTTTTTCCCCCTTTTCTACGGTCGGGGCTGTCACAGCTGCACTGTACTGTACTGTATAACATGCCGGGGCCGCTTACCCACGGCTGCCAGGGCAATGTAGGAGTGAAGATGGCGGAGGACGTGCTGGAGGTTGCGGGGAGCAGCGAAGGGGAGGGCCCGGAGAATGGGTTCCAGGAAATCACAGGGCAGCACAGGCGCCAGGCACCATCCTAGGCCCGAGACCACAGTGACCTCCCACTGCTGCACACACAAACACGTTCCCAAGACGAGGCCAATTAGTCTGTGCATGTCTTACGTTCTGGGTTTATGTGTGATCCGTTCCCTTGGTGCTATAGTTTGAGAATCAACTGTAGTCCCAAGTATGCTTGCTTGTGTACATGTGTCTTTACCAGGATTTCTGAGAGTGATACTGAGTTGTCGGTGTAGAGGCAGAGCTTGCTGGCGCTGAGCGGAACAGTCTCTCTGAGTTTGGAAGCCAAGAACATGCAAACGCTCCCCAAAAGCTGCAACTTGGCCTTTTCCGTGGGGATATGGCACAAATAACTGTCCAGGTAACTGATGGCCAGCGGAAAGACCTCCTCCTCGCATTTCTGCTCCTCGCAAACCTGGTCGGGGGACAGCAGAGGATCAGATTTTGGGCGAGCAATAAAGGTCACCATGTCCACAGACCCCGGCGGGTGAACAACGTACCTGCAGCATCCACACGGCCAGCACTCGTCTCATGTAGGGCTGGATTTGGTTCTGGACGGTGCTGCAGCACGGGGCGGGTCTGCAGATGGTCTTCTCCAGGGCCACCAGGTTGTGCAGAGCGCGCCGGTCCGTCAGCGTGGGGTCGCTGGCGGCCCGGGGGACCAAGGGTCCATGTTCTGTGGTGCTGTTGGTGGATGAGCCATTTAGTTTGTCCTCCTCTTTGCAAACCAAATCCATTCGACTGACCGTTGTCTCTTGAGTTTGCTGTTCACAACGCACATAAATAAAATATATAGCTATGTTTACATATAGTAAAAGACGGGACCAGTAAGCTATAACCGCTTAGTTAGCTCACACCTAGCACGTTTATTACAACTGCGCAAAAAGGAATGAAGTACGACGATCATTCTTCCGTGTCAGACTTTGTTGGTTTAATTTAAGTCGCTTTGGGACTAGCTAACGAGCCAGTGTGAAATAAAGATATTGATTCGCGGATGTATTTGACGTCGGCATACAACTCGCCGCCCTGTGCAGAGCGCTGCCAGCCGCAGGCTCGTCAGTCGATGGACGCCTAGAGGCACCAGTGCTGATAACCGCGTTTATTTATAGATCATTCAAACCAAATACAATCATTTAATTGATAAAGATATTTATATTATTTACACGAAGAATAAAAGGCAACCATTGTCGAACAGTTTTCCACAAAAAGCCAATGCTGTTATTGGTCAAATGCATAATATTGGTTCTATGTTGAAATCTCAAAACATAAAAAAGCAAAAAGGCAATGTTTTCGACCATTTTAATTGGCACAGTAACGCTGGAAAAAACATTGCAACTTTAAATTCATGGATTCTTCTGTGGATGCGTCAATGTGAGATCTACAAATGAGTTTGTTCCCTGAACAATCCATTGATGTGTGGCATACTATCGTCCATGAGTAGGTTCCCCTCTAGTCCAAAGCCATGGTCACCGGCATGGTGACCTCCAGATCTCTGGACTCCGAGTTCTGCAGCTCGCGGCGGATCTCCGCGGAGATATGCGGGTGGGTTTGAGCTTTGAGCAACTCCAGCACCGCTTCCTTCTGCTCAGAGGCCAAGTCGGCCTTGTAGCGCTGGGCCAGAGTGAGCAGACTCTGGTGCCACAGCACAGGAAGTTCACGCTTCTCGCTGCGGAAGGACAGGAAGTGAGCCACCAGGGCGTCCAGCACGCGGAACGGCAGCGCATACTTCTTGTCCAGCAAGAGCCGCAGGAAGATACTGTTGGCGCCGTTGTACTCCATCTCAGCTAGCTTCAGCATCACGGCGCTGAGAGGAACGAACATGGAACATTAGCATCGTTGCTAATGGTAATGGTAATGGTAAAGCACATTCATGGAGCAACGCAGGCAGTGTTATTGTAAACACAAATGTATTATTTTATGCGTTGAGTTATGGGAACATACCTGGAATGAAGCACAGGGATCGAGCATTTTGTGAGAATGCTGCCTACAATGATGGCCTCCCGGAGGGTACAGGTTCCGGATTCACAGAGCGGAATCAGAATACCTGGGAAAAGGAATCAGTTACTTTCTCTGTAATGAGCAGAGTGTGACTATTGATGTGTGAGGTGAGATGTTTGAGCTGAAAATGTACTTAAAAGTGCAAATGTACTAATTAGGTTCCCTATTGAATCCAACTCGTTTGTAAGTTTGAAACAGTTTGCATTTGCCAGTAAAATGATTTGGTATCGATTTTAATATTGTGTTATGCAATATTTATACTAGCTGCCCATAGGTGCATGATCATTTAAACACTTTAGGGAAACACTGCCACTTAGTGGTGTCGTCTGACCATAACATGTGAATTAAATTTCCCAATTGCTGTGTAACAAAATTCCCTTTTATCCAGGAACTGTAATATAATTGTTTTCATGCTGAAGTGTGGAGTAATAATTCAGCTTCTTATGAATTGTGACAGTGTTAGTGTTCAAGAAGTGAGTTTCTTATTGAACTGTAAACAAAACGTACATATGCCATTCAGAAAGCCTATAGATACACTCCATTTTGCAAAGTTCAGATGCTAACCGTATATATTTGAGAACATGGTGGAACAAATACTTTAGTCTATGTTGTATTTGGTTGGTTTTTACTATGCTACAAAGAACACATGACACGATACACTAGGCACTAGGAAATTTAGGCAATTTCCCTCGGGATTATTAAAGTACTTCTGTCTGTCTGTCTGTCTGACTAATATTCATCCTGGCATTCATATTTTATAAACAAAGGGCTTTTTGTGTATACAAATTGTGTAATACACTTAATAAACAACGTGTCTGTTGGATTCACTACAAATACAATTGCTAAACATATGGAAAGATGACTTATTTCACTCAATCGTTACTCTGCATTAACTTACCTTTAAACCACGCCCCTGGCTTGAAGAGGGCCTTCTTCAGGGCATTGTAAAGATGAAAGTTGAGTTTTTTGTACTCTGCAATATCATCCCGGATGCGCGGTAGCAACACCAGGTTGTAGAATCGTTGGGCCATTCGCTCCTTCAGATTTGAGGAGAAGATTCTAAAGCACAACAGAATTCATTAAGTATCCTGCATTCAAGGTTTCAAGTTTATTGTCACATACCAGATAACAACGTACATCATTACCAGCAGGGACATTCTTGCTGCCACTTTGCGTGATAAAATAAAGTACAATAAAATCTAATATTTAATAATAAATAATAAAAAAGTCAGTATACGTGCAATACAAATAATAACAAATCTAATCAAATCAGATAAGTAGCAGCTTAATGGTAAAATAAGTGGCATAACCTGGATTCACGCTCTGTAAAACTACGGGCAAATTAACATTTTCCCCAACCTGGTGGCCTGGTACATGGCAGCAGCAGTCCAAGTCTCTGGTTCCGTCAAATATAGAATCTGCTCCCAATTTGATAGCGCAGGGATTATTTTAAAAGCCTTTGGCAGCTTTCCACTGCGATATTTTGACAGAACCTAAAACAATACAAAAGCAAAATTAGATGAATGCTTTGAAGGTATTCTCGCACTGTAGTTTAAGTGGTCTCTACATTTGTTTGGTTGTTGTATTCTAAACCACTGTGGTGAGAGAGGTTTAGCATCGGTCTGCATCGATGAGGCTCTTACTTTGTTGACGCCCCTGTACACTTCCACGACCCTGGGATCCAGCTGAGGCATCGGCCGCCCAGACGCCTCCGACATCACCGTTCCCACCTCTGTCTGCTTCTCTGTAATCTTATCCATAATGATGTCAGCCAGGGTTCGTCTACAAGGAGCAAAGCAAACACAAGGAGTGAGACTTACATGATAGACACAGGCACCATCTCTAATAATGGAACTCGCCGACTCAAAGAGCTGTTTTACTGCTGCTGCTGCTACTACTACTACTACTACTGCTGCTACTGCTGCTGCTACTACTACTACTACTGCTGCTGCTGCTGCTGCTGCTGCTACTACTACTACTGCTACTGCTGCTGCTGCTACTGCTACTACTGCTGCTACTGCTACTACTACTACTACTACTACTGCTACTACTACTACTACTACTGCTGCTGCTGCTGCTGCTGCTACTGCTACTACTACATCCATTGCCGTGAATACCCATAAGGGATAATGTTGTAAGCGATCCGGATCAGAACCCATGATGAGGCCAAAGATGTTTCTGGGCTACTGTGACGACTGAGGAGATGTTTGCACCCTTCATAGTCGAGTGGGGAATGTCATGCCATGGCCCGACATGCAAGTAGGACAAGTGCAGTCCAGCTGTACCAGATGTACCTCATCGGAGGGTTCTTGTTCATGAACATCTCCATGGCCTTCTCATCCTCTGCGTCTACTGCCACTTCAGTTTCACACCCGGTGTCAGCGTCCACATCACCAGCTTCTCCAAGAGCGGGCCACTCCTCATCTGAATCTGCATCCTGGGTGCTGGACCCTAAATCAGGAACATCACATTACGTTAGCCTGTACCATGGTGGCATCGTGTTTTACCGTCCTGGCCAGAACTGTATAAAAGTGTAATTAGCTATCTATCTATCGAATAACTATCTACATACAGTTAGATAACTACTTCAGGGGAGATATATAACTACTTGAAGGGAAGCCCAACACAACTGTACGCATACATATTCACAAACAATACTGGTGAACGGAGAAAGGTGTAGACTCAAAACCTCTGATGATTTCAAATGCATGTTACTAACAACAACTTAATAATCGACTTACCGAGAGTTGTGACTGGCGCTTTCTTTGTCTCGGGTAACAACCCATATTCTGTCTGCAGTTCCTCTTGCTGAATGCGAGCCTGATCCAGGATTCTCCGTGACAAACGTTCATCCACATACTCGTCCTCATTTTCCACCTTATCCCCCTGACTCTTCACTCGCTCATGGACGCGGACAGCGTCTCCTTGCATGATCTGGTCCGCCAACGACACTCCACTCTTTTTACTACCCCCTTTAGATCGCTTCACTTTAGGCATTTTGACAGCTAAGAAATATTACCATACGTACTGTAATGTAGTGTGTAAACTCAGCGGTCTTTCAGTGAATACAGAACGGTGGGTAATGGTTTCTCTACACGTGTTGACGTTCATGTGTAGGGGGGGAAGTGACGCCACGCACCGTACAGCTACATTTCTTTAACGTTTGCTTTTCTATAACATTATAGTCATTATTATTTAGTTTTATGATATTTTTATTAACATTTGGACTCATATACGTTTTTATACTGTAGTGTGAAAAAAATAGAGAATTAGCGCATTGTCAACCGGAAGTATTACACCGGAAACATTTAGTCACAAAATAAAATATACATCGTTGGTCAAAAATAATGGGGGTGACTTGGTAAGTTTGGGTTGTTAAAAATGTTTTATTATATTACGTATCTGCTATATCCTATATCTAGTTTAAACTCTAATGTTTTTCCCAGCCACTTGCTTCTGACATAATATTAGCAGGCCTTTCTTCATTCAATCGCTTTCTGTAGTAGGGAACGCAATCAGAATCAACTCAATCAGCCTGAATGCGATTTGAATTAAATTACCATCTACAGTCAATAGTCATCTGCAGTGATGCATGGAACAATTGCCGATTTAGTCTTAATATATGTATATGAAACGAAACTTTTGACTAATATGATCCAACTCTTTGTTTCCTCCAGTGTGTGCCAGGTGCCAGTGACCGAGGGGAAGAGTGTGCAGCAGACAGTGGATGTACTGCACAAGAAACTGGAACAGTTGGGTGCCGTAAAGCAGGGGAGCTTTTGCGTTGACTGTGAGACGTATCATGCAACAGGAAATGTCACCGGTACTACTTTTTTGTAGTTATTACATTGTACGTGCTAAAAATAAACATGTATCATCTTTGCATTTACATTTAGGGCATTTAGCAGACACTTTTATCCAAAGCGACTTACAAAGAGTACATTTGTCATCAGAAGGTGAAACATTTCATTGCTGCTATTACAGTAAGAAAGTCACCAGAACAAGTTTCAAGCATTTCAATTGCTAGGTTAACTATTGCTAGTATACAACATCTCTGACTAAGTGCCAAGTTGCCTACATCATCATAGTTAGTGTTATGCCGTTCAAAATAAACCCAGACAGAAGGATGTGTGCACCCTGCCTACATCATTTGTACGTTTCATTCTGCATTCCCTGCACCTACACTGCACTGCATTGTTTTTTCAGGACAGCCTTCCAAACTCCTGTATGTTATGCACAACTCGGAGACTCCGCTGAGCTGCCATGCCTTGTTTGAAGGGGGGCCCTGCCTCACAGCCGATGGAAATTTTGACGTCCTCATGTTGAAGCTAAAAAGCCATTTCCAGAACGCCAAGGCGCACAAGGTGGAGTGCCGCGGCTCTCGGTACCGCTACTGCGACTTCCTGATCAAAGTGGGCACGGTGACCATGAGCTCCAGCGGAAGAGGGATCACCGTGGAGGTGACGTCCATGAAGCATTGTACCACGACACTCGTCACCGCGGAGACCCATCCCAAAGCTCATCTCTGTACTTGTCTCTTCAGGTGGAGTATTGTCCGTGTGTGGTTCCGGGGGACTGCTGGAATCTGATGAAGGAGTTCATGCAAACCTTCCTTGGCTCCGGCGTCCCGGAGTGGCCGTCGGTGTTTGCTGCCAAGCCGGAGGGCCTGTACGCCCCGGCGGACTGCGTGGACACCATGAACCAGTACCTGGAGCTGTTCAACAAGCTGCGGAAACAACAGGTCCCAGGAGGCAACGTGCGCTGAAGCCTCGGGCCGTAGTTTGTTTGAAGTGTGGACGTGGTCCGGTCTGGTCCGGTCCGTCAGCAGGGCTCACGGGCCGGTGACTGCTGTCTGCAGCAGAATGGGAATCACAGTGCGTCTGACTTTTAGAAGTGCATTGTTGATGACAAATAAACGGAGAACAGTGTTTGTCTACGTTGATACAGAGACTGTTGACTTAAAAACCAAATGTATAAAGCAACTCGCCATTCTGTCGTCGTTTTGTACTGTTAAATGTAATTCATTGTCATAAATATTTTTTTTTACAAAACCCGGTTGGTTTGTGATGTGTTTTTGTAAGTCGCTTTGGATAAAAGCGTCTGCTAAATGCCCTAAATGTAAATGTAGATTTTTTTTTTTAATCTCTTGGAAAAGCTTTAATACTAATCCTCCCAAAAATGTTGAGTGAGGTCGACTAATAGAAAGAAGAAAAAAAATTATTTAAATATAAAGAATCACATGATATGAGCAAATCAAATGATTGTGTTTACTCTTGGTAAAGTGGCCAGACGAGCCAAGCACGCCGAACAACATCCATCCATTTAGGTCCTGCAGCTTGCAGCAGCCCCCGACACCGCGGCCTGTTGTTCCGCCATTCCGCCAATGAGCGTGTGCTGCTGCTGCACAGTCGGCCCAATGAGAACGGTTCTGGGTCCGAGTGAGAGTTCAGCTTCTTCCATCTGAGCAGGGGGACAACAATCAGGCTCTCCTGCACCGTGCAACCGGGGATGGTATGTTAGCTCTTTTCCCCGGTATCCCTACACGCCGTTCTCGCTATAGGTAATGCATTGCAGGAAAACACACACGAACGATCCGCCGGAGTGAACGTCAGCGTTGTGGATGTATCCGCCAGACCCGTAATTTGCCGGCGATTTGAGAGATGTGTGTTTTTATGTGAGTAAAGGCAGTCATGTTAACTTGGGATTGTCCACAGCCAGCACGCTAGCCTTGAAGAAAGCTGCAGGGTTCGGGTGAGCTCACGATACCAACGTTAGCTCGACGGTGCTTCAAACTGTGTTTGGATCAACCGAGATACGCCATTTAAACACGCAAACTGCACTAAAATGGTATCTTTAGTCAATGCGAAGACCTCACAGGAGCTCGTCGTTAGCGACCCGTGCTAGCACGGAGCTCTCGGGGGTCGCCACGAACCAACAAAGTTGTTGAATGTTCCCCGAGTGTCTGACTGCTCTTTGTTCTGACTAAGCGGTGTCGCCGGGGTAGCTTAGCATAGCCACAGCGGACAGGGAGATGCAGCCAGACAGCTCTTATTTAATACAAATAAATGCACGATCAGTGTGGCAATGTGGACAAAACGAAGACGATGTTAAAACGTTAACATCGTAAACCCCGTGTTGTTCCCGTGCGTTTGGTTATTCCAGACATTGGATCTGAAGATTGTCATGCTGCTGATTCTGAATCCCACCACTCTTATTTGTATTGTGAGGGTAAATAAACATATGTGAACGTGGTTGGCAATTCGAGTGTGTGTTAAAAAAAAAAACCCAACCCGTATGCTTGTGTAGTAAGCAATGTGCTGGTCTGCTGCGCACGGACTGCGACCTCCAGAGCCACACAGCGGATAATTGCACTAATTAAAATCACGGGAGAGAGAGAGAGGGGCCACATGCACAAATCAGTGTTCATATCGCTCGTCACTTTGATTGGCTGGAAACTATTGATTCAATTAAGTGTTATAAAGACAAAGACATTGTTTCACACAGACCTGAAGCACCCTGTTTACGATCTTAAAAAAGTGAACACAATTCATTGTTATTTATTATGTTAGACATTGGAAACCATGTTTTAGTGATTCTTTTCACGTTTCTCGTTTTATTTCTGTGGATCACTGGCATATTTCAGGAAATTGGTTCGCCTTTATACTTCTTCTAGTGCACCTCTGCCTGTTTGGGCAGGAAGACTGCAATTTATTTTTATTGCATTATGCGACCGGACCAGATCACTAATGTACTTGATGTAATTTTAATCCAAAATTGAACTACTTTACAATTTGAGTCTTTTTCTGTGACCATTCTGTAACGTTAATTGCAGTGGGGAACTCTCCTGCTCCACTTGTCTATTACATCAAATGTAGTGGACTTACTCTCCAGGGTTTATATCCAAAGCTAACCCTTTCTCTACGTATGCCACAGTTTCAATCTTAAAGGATAACGCTGCTACGGTCCGTGGTGAAAGTCGACGTGGAGAATCAAGCTGAATGCTGCCCTTAAGACACTTACAGATGAGGTAATGTTCATCTTTTTTTTTAATCATTTGTGTGCTCACTAATATGATCAAGATACCATCCACAAGAGGCATCTGTCCTCACTGTACACTGTGCAGTTACATTGACCTCACTGTAAATGTAACTAAATGTACGTTTCTGACGAGTGTAAACATCAGACGTGTCCATTTACACTCGTCAGT
>OMKQ01095710.1:0-15171 GCA_900302335.1 Phycis phycis
GGTGTCGTCCGCAAACTTCAGAAGCTTGACAGACTGGTGACTGGAGGTGCAGCTGTTCGTGTACAGGGAGAAGAGCAGAGGAGAAAGAACACAGCCCTGGGGGGATCCGGTGCTGATGGTCTGGGAGTCGGAGACATGTTTCCCCAGCTTCACGCGCTGCTTCCTGTCAGACAGGAAGTCAGTGATCCACCTACAGGTGGAGTCAGGCACACTCAGCTGAGAGAGCTTCTCCTGAAGCAGAGCCGGGATGATTGTATTGAAGGCAGAGCTGAAATCCACAAACAGGATCCTAGCGTAGGTTCCTGCGGAGTCCAGGTGCTGGAGGGTGTAGTGGAGGGCCAAGTTGACTGCATCGTCTACAGACCTGTTGGCTCTGTAGGCAAACTGCAGGGGGTCCAGGAGGGGGTCGGTGATGTCTTTCAGGTGTGAAAGCACAAGGCGCTCAAAGGACTTCATGACCACAGAGGTCAGGGCGACGGGTCTGAAGTCGTTAAGGCCTGTGGTCCTTGGCTTCTTGGGAACAGGAATGATGGTTGAGGTCTTGAAGCAGGCTGGCACGTGACGTGTCTCCAGTGAGGTGTTGAAAATGTCTGTGAACACTGGAGACAGCTGATCAGCGCAGTGCTTCAAGCTGGATGGCGAGACAGAATCGGGTCCAGCAGCTTTCCGGGGGTTCTGTCTCCTGAAGAGTTTGTTGACGTCCCTCTCGTGGATGGAGAGAGTCGTCACTGAGGTGGGTGGGGGGGTGGAGGGGGGGACCTTTAAGGTGGGCGTTGGTGGAGGTGCCCAGGCCCCTGCTGAGGTGGGGGAGGTGGAGGTGATGCACTGTCACTTACTAGACCTCCAGTTTAATCGGCTTAGCATTGTAAATGCACAAAATCTATCTCCAGTCCTCATCAGCCTGGCTCTTTCTCTTAAGAGTGTACTGTTGACAGTATAGTTTGATGTCATAAACCTGTATTTACCCGCCACTGTTACAATGATGCTTTTGTGTGTTCTTCCTGAATCAAATTGAAATCATGTAAAACATTTACATTTACATTTACATTTAGGGCATTTAGCAGACGCTTTTATCCAAAGCGACTTACAAAGAGTACATTTGTCATCAGAAGAAGAAACATTCCATTGCTGCTAATACAGTACGAAGTTACCAGAACAAGTTTCAAGCATTTCAAGTGCTAGATTAACCATTGCTAGTGTACAACATCTCTGACTAAGTGCCAAATTACAAAGAGCGGTCAAAGTGCCGAATTACAAAGAGTAAAGATTAAAGTGCCAGGACATACAACAAATAAGAGCATCATACATGACTCATTCGACCACCTCATACCTGAATAGAAGTTAGGATAGACGATACATCGTAAGTCGGACTCCAGCGATTCTGTAGGATGTCCAAGCATATACTGCCATCTGCATACACTGCAACATAACATTGGCATGAGTGAGGTTAAACACTCATGACCAGGACGTTCAGCGTGAGGGCCAGCAGGGCAGTCCTTCCTACCGTTTGGGTGGAACATCTTTGAAACAAAGCGCACGGTCGGGGGTTTGTTGGGGTATTCTTCTGTAAACTCGACGGTCAGCTTAAACGTACCTGAGGGGAGATGGAGAACAGATGGAGGTTCAGAGGCTGTAGGAGGCCAGGCTGCTGCAGCACGTTGTGTTCACTGTCTACAAACCAGGGGCTATTTACTGATGTATTAAAGATGGGTACAGATTCATGCAACTCTTAAGCAACGAGTTGAAGGGGTAACATCACAGGTTAAGGGCTATTGCCCTTCCTACAGCGTTGGGCCGGCACACTCACCGTCCTCAAAAGGCGTTCCCTCTGGGCTGTGAAACACAAAGATTAAATTTGGTTTCATATTCAGGAATTTAGTTTCACCTGAGCAAGTACAACTACATTCAATTCCTGTTTTGTAGCTTTGTAACTTTGTGACCGCCATACCCAAATATGACTGCATTCCACACCATGATGTTGTTCTCAGAGGGCGCTCCGCTCACGCCGGCTGGGGGGTCCTCTTGTAGACTAGCGAGGAGGCAAACACGGGTGATTACGGTTTAAACTTCCCAGGAGAGCCGGCATACAAGACCCCGAGGGGATTCACTCACCACCACCCGAGGAGTCCCTCCAAACACACAGTGGTGTGTTTTTATTGTAGAGGACAGTTTAGCATTTGAGCGGAGTCATCGTTTTACTCACATCCTAGTTAGTTAGGCCTACTACTAGTTCTATTCTTCCATTTAGACTTCTATGTAAGTGCTGACTAAAGGAAACTGGCAGCAATGTAAACCTCATTAAAGCGGCTTCATCCTTCTAGTTTTCAACATGGATCACTCAGAGGAACGAACACACCGCTTGTTGTTTAAGATACTAAAGTATACACTTCAGTACAAAGTGAACATGTTAGACCAGACCATAAAGAGGAGTACACCGAGCTGGATGCTGGGGGTTAGCAGACGCCCCTATCGGAACCTCTTCCAGTCCACAGCCCCGGAAGGCGTCGGGCCGAGCGGCTCCACAGCAGACGGACGCGGAGCTCCAGCTCCACTTTGGAAAGCGAGTTAAACCGCAGAACAGTCGGCCAAGCCGCTAGCTAGTTAGCTCCTAACAGAACCCTCCGCCGTCGAGCCTGACCTAGTGGGGTACCCGCGGGGGCTCAATCAACAGCGGCCCGGTGGGACACACACCACACGACGCCTCAACTCGAAGTTGACCGTGTCGGTGGTGGTGGGAGACGAAATGTTGACGCTGGAAGAGTTCGGTCCGCGTTAGCTTCGTTAGCCTAGCCACTAGCTCGGTTAGCCTAGCCGCTAGCTGGTTTGACACATCACAGCACCGAGTCTTACCGTTTAAAGTCCCTCATCAGCCGTCTTCTTGCTGGAGTCGACATTGTTGTAGAGGCGTGTTCAAGGTATACCCGACACTCACAATCTCAACAGACGCTCTATTATCAAACACTGGAGTATAGATATATAAATATATATGTATAAATCTATATTTTACAACATTACAGTGGCTGTAACCTGAGCCAGCCCAGTAGTTAGCGTCGTTCTGAGCGCCGAGGCCCGACGGGCCAGCTAGGTGATCCCGACCACACCATCTCACCAGGGGGGTACAAGTTACGGTGTTTATTAGCTATGGAGAATATGGCCTTCAGATCCACCACCGAGAAAGGTGACGTCGTCTAATACCAGTGTTTTAAGAACCATACACGATTAATTTACAGAACTCTTTTGACGAATTTGTGTAGTTCATAACTCAATGTATTCTCCCCTACAAGTGCAATTTGGAATGTACCGGGAGGAGTGGCTACACTGACGTGGATCTCGTAGACTGCAGGATGTTATCAAGGTCGACAGGTGATCACGAGCCTAACTTATTAACTACATTAAAATGTACACATTAACATTACAATGATATTAGCGAGCTGCGCTTTGAGAACGTAAGAAACGTTACACATTTGAGAAATAAACTGGTCTCCCCAAAAAATTGAAGGTTTAGTTTCACAAACCCTTTATTTGTATATTATTGAGCATCATGGGATTGAGCCAATCAAACTTGTATCAAGAAATCTGAAAAAGACGCAAGTCCTTAATTAAACACACAGGATTATCCAGGCATTGGTTAAATACATTGGTGCGGATTTGTTCGACAAAAAAAGTTCATAAAATGTATCTTAAAAAAAACAAAGCTCAACATAATAACTATTCTGTAATGAAACTAATTGTATTTGTTCTAATAATGAAAAATTTAACGCACGTAGAAATAACAAATATATACATTGAAAACAGCAAATTCAGTAAATACAAGCCATCCCTTTCATGTATTGTATTATGTACATTTCTTTGAACAAACGACGTGGCCCCTGGGTGTCCGTACGTTGGAGACCCCTGACCTGCTGAGCTACACCCTGCTTCACGAGCCGTGGTACAGCAGCATGGTGCTGAAGCAGGCGTGGTCATACAACTGCTCTGCCCTCACAGACTTCAGGTGCTCCAGCTGACTGCCTGCGTGGGGAGCCGTCTCGGGCCGGTCCCCGTAGGCAACATGGTGGCGACTGAGGCTCGCGGGCGGTGGTCCGCCCACGTGAGGGACCTCCTGCTGGCTGTGGCCCCTTGGGGAAATATCCCCCCAGTGTGTCTCACCTGCCACCAGAGATGAGACAAAACCAAAACACACGAGGCGTTTTCACGTAGCGTAATGTGAGGTCAGAACACATGAAGGCTGCCTCAACCTCGAGGCAGAAGAGTCCATTTTCAGGGACGGAGTGAGTGTTGCACAACAACATGCTCCAACGCTGTGGAGGATCCACATGTTATGCAACACATGTAACACATAACAGGTGACCTCAACGCTGCCTTATCAGCCTGTTTGACACACTGCCCCAATTCAGGGTGTTCCACTGAGTCAGAGCCCGACGTCAAGCCCTGCGTCAGCCTGCAGCATCAGGCCGAGGCCGGCATCCTCTTGCATACGAGGACTCAGCTCGCTTCGGTCGGACATCCAGAAAACACGACAACTACTAGGAGACCAAACATAACATTAACCCCAATGTCTTCATTATCTCAAAGTATAATCGAGATAACCGGTAAAATTTTGGCTGTACTTCGCTATCCTGTCATTCATGAAATAATGTGAAGATCCCGTTTAACTGATCCTGTTGGAGGACAGGATCAGTTAAACTACTACTGCTCACTACCAGCACAGCAGACACACACTGAAGCATTTCCACATCCCCAAGCTGAGGAGATGCAGTGAAGCTCTTGTATGCACAATTACAGTCATTGTAAGAATATGCTGTGGCGCACAGTAACACTCTTAAAGAACCAATAGAAGGAAAAGCTCTGCCAGGCTGAACGATTCTAACAGGACTAAGGCACTAACAATGTGGCCAAAATATTTCTCCCTTGTAGATAGTTAAACTAAATGTAAGGTGTGTATACATGACTCTGGGCCCTGTATGTATATCCATCACAAAATCAGGACCTTAAATCATCACTGGTAAATTATGTTCCTGTATAATTGTGCAAGAAAACAAAATTTAGTTGCATATAAAAATTTTGTATAACTTGCCTTGACAAAAGCTTCAAACAAACACACCTAACAAACTTTAAAGGAGAAATATACACCACCAATCTTAAGGAAATGACTCGATACAATTGTATGCCACACCACCAACACAGGTCCATATGTACTCCATACACAGGATGGCCACAGCTGGACGGTACCAGCACTCTGCCCTGGGCAGCCCCTCAGAGATACGCATAGGAGTTGGTGCAGCGACAGGGGATCTGCATGGACGCCACAGTGATGATCTCCAGCTCTTTAGGCGCAGGGCCAAAGCTGTCTCCTCTGGGCGGGTCCTCACTCTGCTCCATCCCTTGTGCTGGAGCAAACTCACTCAGCCCAAGCATAAAGGGTCCTGGCCCACCTGAGGTCATGGTGGCTTCCTCGATCATGCTTTCCATGTGGACCTCTCCGGCACCACCCGGTGGCCCGTTTCCATTCAGCAGTCCTGGTGGCACGTCAAAGCCTGAATGGGGTTCAATCAGGGTTCATGCTGTAATTATATTATCCATAGGCTTTTTTCATTAAAAAATGTAACAGTGAAAGTAACTTCTTTAAGATTCTTTAATTAAGATTCTATGATGTATTGAACATCTGTGTCCACAACTGTGTACAACCAAGACAGTGTTGACCTGCACTGTCCTGTTTATCCCCTCACACGCCCCACCGCCCCGCTGTACAGCCCACCGTGTGGCCCCACCTCCCCGCTGTACAGCCCACCGTGTGGCCCCACCCCACCTCCTCACTGTACAACCCACCGCTGGTTCTTGGCTTCTTCAACTGATTGGCTTCCATTCCATCAAAGGAGCGTTTTCGGTTCGGTGGTCCACTGAGGAAGCCCCTCCCCTGGGCGGTGGGGTAGGAGTGGACCCCGTTCGGGGAGGTACCATTGAGGCAGAACCCTGACAGCTGCCTCTGGGCCGGAGCCAGGTTCCGCTGGAGGTTCTGGGCATTGAAGAGGACCTCAGCGCACTCCCGGAAACCCTGGGCCTGGGCCAGGTCTGCGGCCGTCAGCCCACTGGCATTCCTCAGGCTGTACGACAACAAAGGGCTGCGTCAGGGACCCCCCAGGGGACGCTGGTGGTCAACAACAACACCACACATTCACACACACACACACACACACACACACACACACACACTCACAGACAGACGTTTGTCCATACACACACTCACAGACACACACACATACACATTGCCTGCACTGTGCTACCTCGTCATCTTAAGGCCGATGACGTATGATCCTATTGGAATCATATTCATATTCCATAACATAAAAATACTACTGAAACATGGCCTGAATAAGGGAAAAATATCTGCTGCAAAAGGATATGATTAAGACGAATAACAATACAATTGAATTAAAGACTGAGACAATGTAGTTGATCAAGGCTGATGATCTTCCAGTTATAGTCAGCATGTTAACCGCTGGGACTTCAGCTGGTTCAGCTCAGCCTGGTCATCAAGAAGAGAAGCCAGGACGTCAAGAGATGGTGGTCTTCACCGCAGACACAAACTCTTCAAGAGCTCTGGATTTAACCTTCTGGTTGAATCCAGAAGAAGGTCAAGTAAACTGATCTTCAACAGGATAAATGAGTCCAAACAGGAAATGGACATCACGGGGCATGTCAGTCTTCCACACTTGTGAAACGTCGTCCAGGGTTCAGAGTGCAGGATGGCCAGGCCAGGGTCCAACGTATGTCCTCAACGACCTCCTTTAGGATTCCATTAGCGTCAAGTGGTAGAATGAGAGAAGCATCCAGAATGTTTAGAACGAAGCATGGAGAAAGCCTTCAAACTTCAAGACTGGGACACCAGGAAGCTGGTTGGGTTTCCATCTGTCTACATGTATGAATAACTATCATCAGCCTCAGATCAACAGCTCAGTCATGCGGTGAGTCACTGGGCAGTAGGAGCCAACAGTGGACATAATCATATCCAATTGCAGCAGGTATGTTGTGATCTATGTGTGGGATTGTGAACAAGCAAACAATGCAGTGATTCAACATGCACCCCCAGTCCTCTGTGGGTTTACTAGTGATGGAAACAATGTCATTGGTTGAGGATATCCATACATTAACTAATTATATACTAAATTATATACATTTGGGAAAATGGGAAGCAGTGGTTTCTTATTTATGGCATACAAGCAATCTAAACTATAACAATGCTCAATGGATGGTCTTTTGCTAAACTATTTAGATGCCAAACTATATATCCAATAGCCAAGTTTAAATACACTACTTTGTTTGTTTGGACGCAAAGGTCACAGGATTCTGGTGCAATAGCTGCAGAGTTCTCAAGAACAAAAGTGGGTCTTTGTGTAAATAATGCGGTCCTTCAGAGCCACGAGTGAAGGCTTTCTGAGTGGAACAGAGGGTAGAATACATAGCACACCTCCTTCTAGTCAGGTGGAGGTAGCAAGGCACTGTTCCAAACCTCCTCTAAGAACATGTGTGTAAGCATTACTTATTGTCCATCATGCTATAGGAACTCATGTACGAGTTGGGAGTTAGAAATAGTACCTAGCAAAAGGAATGCTGGGAAGTTAAGTGACGTTGACACGAGCAATGCATGTTATTTCACTGCGTTGCATTGTTTGCTTCTTCAAATATAAAAGAGATAATGAGCTGCTCCTCATCTCCTGAACACGTGTGTCAATAAAGTGTGGGGAATAGTGCACATGACAAACATTTTCTGTAGAATTTGAAATAAAATGAGAACACATGAACCTGTAGAGGCATTGCCTGTGCCCTTCAAATTAAGGCTTCCTAAGCCCCTGGCTTCCCTTGGCTTGTGGTTGGTGAAGTGGCCTCACTGGAGAGCTTCTAGGTGACCTGCACAACACTGACTCTGTTGGGGCCGTTTGCTTTTTCGGTGTTAAACTATTTTATGATCATTCAGCAGAAAGAAGTTTTCCACTACGGGTCTGTGGTTCTGCCATGATTAACGGCAAGTCCAGTTCAGACAAAAGCTCTGTGACAAAAATGCTTGCGATGGGTGTTTGCAAAAGAATCCCAACATGAGGTTCTGGCCCTGGGCTGCAGCCCACCTTACACCAGGCCTCCTGGCCCACCTTACACCAGGCCTCCTGAGGCCTTACTCTGGTGCCCTTTGGATGGCACCAGCAAATGCAAAAGTGAAAAAATGTCTGCATGATTGTAGGCAACCACCAAATGTATGAAAGTTTAAAGTAGAACAATCAAATTACAATTAGTCCACTTTTTGTAAAGACTCAGCTTGCTAGCTGCATCTGTTCAACTAATCTGACTAATCTCTTTTAATGCTCTTCAAGGTGGTATTTTCTACTTTGAGCTTTGTCATTATTGTAAGATTGTATGTAAGAGAAGTTGAATGGTTAAAACGCTTGAAATTCAGATTGTAGACTAGCGTAGCTAAAATAAACGATATACTGTATCTCACTACATGATACATATTGCATAAGATATGATATATATGAGAGATCTTAGATCTCACTACATGATACACAACTAGCCAAAACCCATACTTGTGCTCACTAGTGAGGCCAATCACCAACACACACCAGTGGTCCAATAGTGACTCCCCACCCCCCGTTTTGGTGGGATAATGAATAAGGAAGCGTTAATTCTTTGTAAGTGCTTTGCTGTTTGATCCTAAAACAATCAGCTCCTCTTCACTAACCTCCCAGAGACCTATGATCATGCTACATGTTGACATGGGACTCACATGGTTAAACCTGTCCTCACAAAGGGGTCCTATGGTTAGTTAAAAAATAAAGAAAACTGAATACAGAAACAATTCTGAATAGCAAAGCATGCAAGTCTAAAAAAACGTACATATTCATTTGTTTTACGTTTTGATTTATAAGTCCTAGCATTAAAACCAATCACCGCAAGAAATACCTCAACAGTTTGCCAGAGTGTAGGAGGAAGCGATAGTGAGAACACTCAAAGCCACAACAGTGCAGCTATCCCAGGGACGGCACAGACCCAGCACGGTCTATTCTCCCCCTTTCAAGGATTACTTGAAAAAACCAAGTCATTTCCAATTCAATGGCTGCAAAACATTAAAACGTATGGTTCTGTTCCGTTAACAGTACAGAATTTATTTCGTACTTATTGTCACTTTCAGGAAAAGAAAGGTGACAAAAGATCAGAAGTCAAAACAGACTGTATGATATCATTGGGTTAATGTTGTAAGTGACAGACAGATAAAACAGTTTGAATAGGCTCAATAATCTGCATGATAAATTGACAGTGTAAAACCATTGCAACAAGATGATTTGTTAGCAGTATACAATGAATAGTTATCTACTGGTGCAGTGGGCAACACCTTCACCAAGCTCTCCACCTGTTCTACTCTAAACAGCAGCCTCTATGCAGCTAACCCAGCAGGAGGCTCATGACAAATCTAAAACGCTTTGTGTTTTGTTGGTCACTAGTTATATACTGAGGTTTCTTTAGGTTTGATGAAGTACAATTCTAATGTTTGATCTGAAATTCCAGGTTTCATTTGCAGCACAAATGGCTTTCTTTAAATGTGATGAAATAAAGTGTATATTATGGATGAAGGTGTCAACCCTGGTGAAGTTTACAGTGCATTAGGAAGTATTCAGACCTCTTCAGACATCTTCCATATCTCATTGTTTACATGTTTCCTTGATTGGGGTTCAATTGGGGTCATTTTCAGTTCATGGTTTTCTGGGGTACATTTCTTTGGGGGTCCAAAAGACCAAAGCAGCCTCCATTAAGGGAACGTTGGAACACCCAAAAAGACTCCCGGAGCTGGAAGACCGACTGACTTGGGTCAGTCAGTCACGCTCTGCGAAAGGACTAAGAACCAAGACTGAAGGTTTCTTCACAAGGAGGTTCTACTCAGCATGGGTTTTACTCACCTGGCCATTAAGGGATGCCAGGTTCAGACAGGGGGATGTTTTTCAATGGCAGGTTCTGCCGGACAAGTCAGGATACAGTGAAAGATCCACTGAGAAACGGCAGAGTGGAAAACCTGATCCAAGGCGAGCAGGAGGACCTCAGAGTGGGGAGACATTCTCCCCAACAAGACCCTGGGTAAACACAGGCGCACTGCCAAGGAAACTAAGCATGCAGTGGCCTCGGGTGGCTGCACATCTGTCGGGCTCAGCTCACACCAACACCTCTGGAAATGTGAAGCAGTTGCTGTGTGCTCCCAGCCAACCTGCCTTGTGGGGAGAAGGGCAGCAGAGCAGTTCTCCAGATATACTGGTCATGCTTGTACTAACATACCCTGGTGGCTGTAATCACTGCACAAAGTTACATAGTAAAGAAGGATTTTTACATAAATGTGCCTTCTTCCCGGAGTATTGTAATGAATGCAATTTCTCTCAAGGATTATTAAAGTACGTCTGTCTGTCTGTCTGTCTGTCTGCATTACAAGTTCAATAAACATGTTTTCCCATTTTCATTCCTTTTCATTGGAATGAGGCTGTAACAAGCTGGCTCAAAAAGTGGACGTCTGAATACTTTCTGAATGCACTGTGTACATGTTGGCTCTGGGTGCGTTTAGCTCTTCAGTCAACTGTAGGGGCGAGTCATGCTCTGCAGTTATACATTCATATCAAAAAAGAATGTATGGCCGTACATTTGATTTCCAGTTTCTAGATAGATGTGGTTCAATTGGGCCAACATGAACATTTGGAGGATAATCCAAAATAATATGATATAAGTTATAAGATATTTCATAATGTACATACTATGCATAAGCGTGTAACATTTGTGTATGTTTTTAGTAAGTCTTTCTGGAATTTCAAATCAAATATTTTCACTTGTGACTTGACTCCTGATATTTATGTGGAATAATGTAATACAAGGAATTGCTTCCCTTGAGTGGGAAATTATTGTTGTGAGTGACATCTCATGGGCCATCAAATGTTAAAAACTCAATAAATGGTGGATAATTAGCTTAAATAATGATGGTACTGTATGGTTCTGAATGAAACAAACTGTTTCTTTGGTCAAACCACACAGGAAGTGGAGGACTTTCTTTGCTGACCTAAAGGAGCATTTCCTACCATCTGAGATCTGGTTTCAAATGGGTTGAAACCATTTTTGATCAAATGATATGATCAATTATAATGAAAGTGACCAGAACTGTATTCTGCTTCAGTCCTTTTGGTCTGCGTGGATAAAGTGAGGCGTAGACCGGCCAGGGCGCCGCGTTGCCTGCATGAGGCTGTTCACCTTGGAGCTTTGAGTGAACGTTCTCTCCGCGGCTCACGCTGGCATCCAGTGATCTGATCACGAGTAGAAGACTCAGCTCAACCATCAGGCTGCGTCTTCAGAGGCCTGATCTCACTCTGCTCTGATGCCAATGAACGCCTTGCATCATTTCCGTTTGTAAAGCCCAAAGGGCTTTTATCTTATTTAAAACATCGGGGGGCGCAGTGCACCTCGGCCATTTGCCGGAAATCTTGATGTGAAAAGCACTGGATGGGGCCTCACCTGGCGAGGGGCTCACCTGGCGAGGGCCTCACCTGGCGAGGGCCTCACCTGGCGAGGGGCTCACCTGGCGAGGGGCTCACCTGGCGAGGGCCTCACCTGGCGAGGGCCTCACCTGGCGAGGGCCTCACCTGGCGAGGGGCTCACCTGAGTGGGGCGCCAGGGGTTCTCAGGGGAGGCTTGCTGTAGCTAGCCTCCATAGAGGAGGACTTCTGAACACGTTTCCAAGGGTTTACTGTCGACTTCCTGAGTTAATATTTGTTGGTATCAAATCAGACGTAGCTTTTTTTTTGCGTATTTCATATTTAAGTTGCCTCGAGGTCAGCTAACTAAAAAACACTTAAGTTTAGTGTCTTGAAGAATGTGAGCATTGTGTAAATCTGATGAGCATTACCTCATTACCTTAATTTACTCATTACTTTAATTTACTCCTTTCGGTATATTGTGCAGATAGGTATAATGTATAATACTTATTTTCTTTTTCTTGCTGGAACTTCCGTTTGGGGATTGATAAAATGTTATCTTGTGTACATTAGTGTTGAGGTTCAAGTGAAAGTACATTTACAGAAGACATCTTAAACTTGTCATGAGCCTCTTTCCCACCTAGTTTGGCTTTACTTTCCTGCTGGCAGGGAGCCTCCTTACTTTGGGAATATAAGCTAAAAAAAGGACATGAGGTAAGAAACAATTCTACGGTCTGTAGGGGAAAAAACAGTAATTATATCATCATCACATCAGTGCACACAGAAGCCGATGACCAAATGCACATCCTGTCATCCAAGCATCAGGCGAGCAGCCAGAGGGAACACAGCTGAGTCTAACCTGCTGAGGAACCGACGTGTTCCTACAGAGAACGCTGCTCGCCAAGCTGAGATGTGTGGCACTTTGAGTGGTCACATCCCTGCGGTGCTGTGCGGGAAAGTCACTCATGTTGACCATGGTGACAGAAAGCAAAGTGCTCTGCAGTTAAGGAGCCTGCTTGGACGTTTAGCAGGTGCTGATGCGTTTCCTCCACGATGACCTCCAGTCACTGGTAACTGGGAAATAGGAGTCCAGCCTGTGACCCCGGTCCTTCATTAAGTGAACTACACCCTCTGGAGCTTTGTGATGGAGTACGACGCTGTCAGCATGAAACAGCTCATTGCACAAATAAAGATTGGAATAGAGTGTATGTAAATATAATGCTCAAGTGTCTATATTTTAGCAAACAATTCGTCTCAAACATACATAATCTCATCAATGCTGACTGATACAGTCACAGCACTAATTCACAATAATTTGCTTTTAGCAACAAGGCAGAGCAATCTGGTTTGGTTTGGTTTTTTTTTCAGCTCACGCCTCTGATAACAAAAGATCTGAGATACTCGTTTTGGAGACATTAGCATTCTTTCATTAACTATTACAATGTCAAGTCAGGGTGTGTGCATTCAGACGCCACTCAAACACTGGCCTCACACATTCAGGTGCAAAGGTGTGCTGCAAGGTGTGACAGCTGGCTGAACTCAGAGCTGCATGAAGGATCAGTGAAGCAGACCAGAGCTTCCTACAGCGTGTGGTCTGTGGTCTGTGTGACAGGTCTCTAGTAGCATGCTTAGTTAGCCACCTCAATGTCATACGTCTAAAGCTAAAGCTAAAGCTAAAGCTACCCACACTGTGGCTAATGAATGCAATTGTGTAACAAAAGATCTTTTTTATTTGATGCAACAGAAAGGCAGCGTTCACACTGACAGCACAATCCAGACCATAAGATGTGCACTTGGTCATCAGGCTCAGTTACCTAATACTGAACCAAACAAAGGGTTAACCAATAAAACCACACTCTGGATATCATGCAACATGGCCTGCTATGCTAAGATCAACATTCACATGACGTTTGTCTCTGGAGTGTATAATGAAGCACGTCTTTTGAAATCGTTTAGTTGAACAAAACCTGCATCAAAGGTTATGCACACCTCTGCTTATGTAAGACAAACAATTTCAGACTATAAATACAACAATTTTACTGCAAGTTATCAATCCATCTTTAAGAATCCAAATAAACAATGTGATGAAAGTGGTCATTATACACAGAGACAAGCTTGATGTGAATTGTTGCACTATTAAACAATTTCTATGATTTTTCTAAATGTTACATTTTCAGGGGAACACCACCAAAACATGTGAGTTATATTTATAGGTTGTTTTGTTATGAAAGTATTACTTGGACATGTTGACGCCCAGTGTTGTTAAATGATCAATATTAAAGGACTGCCCCAAAATGGGTTCCCTATTATCTGCTTGTTGAGAGGATTATTGTTCTCCCAGATGTTATACCATGTTACCGTCAAAAGATGACGGTTAAGGAGTCAAATATAGAACAGTCTAGCTAATGGTAAAACCAAGTGTCTGCCACCAGTGGGACCATCTGACTATACAGGAGGTCATCAACAATGCAGTGAAGAGGTCATGACTCACTTCACGGTGGAGACAGAGCGACTACACGGCCTGAGGGGGTCAGACCTCCTGGCTTGGTGGTGGTCCCCTGCAGAAGGTGTAAGATATGGTGGTAGTAACAGAAGAGCAGGAGACAGAAGGGTTGTAATAGGACTTACTCAGCCTCCGCTCCCTGCATCAAGAGAGCCCTGACACACTCCAAGCTACCAGCTCGGGCAGCCTTGTGGACTGGGGCCTCCCCCACATAGTCCTGCAGGGAGAAAGCAGCGTTACGCACTCATGGCCAGGACCACACTGTGTTCACAGCCCTGAGTCAACCCCACAGCAGGGACACACCAAGCCCACACCAAACGCAGGCTGCAGTGAAGACATGAGGAGTGAAGACATGAGGGGTGAACGAGTGAAGACGTGGAGCAGTGAAGCAGGGTCTGAGTGTAAACTTTAAACCCAGCCCCCCTCCCCGCTCTGGGTGCTGGGGGGATAAAGCCAGTGAAGCACTGAGACTTCAGTCTGGATGCTGTCTGGGGAACCTCAATGTAGGTCAGATGAAACACTTCATCCCTCAGGACCCAGAGGAGTCCTGAACTAAACCCAAAACATGCTGAATGCACTAGATGAACACACGGTGTCTCAGAGAGAACCACCAGGCAGGCTGACTAGACAGCGTTATGTAACCATTAGCGACTAATCCAGTCTCCCCTCAGTGGTGCAGTGGAGCAGACATGTACTGTCTGGGACGACTCATTCCCCTTTAAAGTTGACGGAGACCGAGGGAGAGGGGTGGATTATTTCCCCTAGACAAATGCATGGATATGCCAACATCATGGCATATGTTATACATATAATGTGTATAATATAATGTGTTTTAATGAGTCATTAAACTGCTTCACGAGTCGGTCTTACTGCCTTACCTGTCTTTTAATATCTGCACCGGTTTGCAGTAACCATAACAAGCAGTCAGGGTGGCCCCCAAACGCAGCAATGTGGGTGGGCGTCTGGGCAAACCTGGAGGTCACGGCGTTGACCCCACAGCCCACCTGAACCAGACGCATCACGCACTCCAACTGTGAGGCAAGCAGACGCGAAGACAGGTTAGTGACGGGAACTTATCCAGTTTGTAAAAAGTACTTATTTATTTACTTTCACACGTACTTTCAGGGGTACTCATAATAATAATAATAACTAGAAAAACAATAGGTATACCTATTA
>OMKQ01095712.1:0-14777 GCA_900302335.1 Phycis phycis
ATACAGATAGAGATAGATACATAGATATTCACAGATATATATGCTGTATATAGAGAGATAAGTACACACAACTTGTCAACACAAAAAGTGTGTGTGTGTGTGTGTGTGTGTGTGTGTGTGTGTGTGTGTGTGTGTGTGTGTGTGTGTGTGTGTGTGTGTGTGTGTGTGTGTGTGTGTGTGTGTGTGTGTGTGTGTGTCGTCAACAGTGACCTGATGTCTGTAAAAAGTAGTAAGCTGATCCAGTGAGACTTTGCACAATTTGATACAGGACACACACACACCCACACACACACACAGAGACAGCTGATGTTTCAGAACTAAAATGATCAAATCATTAACTTCACTCTATGCTGTGACACAACAAACACTTCTCAAACACACACACACACACACACACACACACACTTCCTGAGAGTCCTGTTCCAGTCAGACTGTGGACGTCCAGTTTCATTTTCTCAGTGGCCTCACATGCTTCATGTTAGATACTGTCTGTTTGGGCCTACCAGCAACTTAGAGCACCGAGACCCTGCAACAGTGAGCTAGGAAGAGTGGGCTATGAGGAGTGAGCTGGAAGAGTGAGCGGGGAGAAGAAGTGAGCTAGGAGCCATGACGAGTAAGCTGGAAGAGTGAGCTAGGAAGAGTGAGCGAGGAAGTGTTAGCTAGGAGTGAGCTAGGAGCTATAAGGAGTAAGCTGGAAGTGAGCTAGTGAGCTAGGGAAGAGTGGGTGGAGAGGAGTGGGCTAGGAAGCGTGCGGTAGAACTAGAAAGAGTGAGTTAGGTGCTAGGAAGAGTGAGCTTGGAGGTAAGAGTGTGCTAGGAACTGGGAGAAGGAGACCTAGGAGCTAGGAGGGGTGCGCTAGAACTAGGAGGTTTGAGCTAGGAGGGCTGCGGTACAAGGAGAGTTGAGCTAGGAGATAGGAAGAGTGAGCTAGGAGGAGTGATCTAGGAGCTAGAAGGAGTGGGACTGGGCAGAGTATTGACGCTGGTGTCGCCTTCCTTCCTCCTCGTTCAATAACCTCCACTTCCTGTCTGCTCACACATCAGCCTTTCTCCCTCTGTGTGCGTGTGTATGTGTGTAAGGTTACAGTCTCCCAGAATATTCCGGAGGGATGGCTCTCTCTCTGTGGACAAAACTCACCGACCACAAACATGATCAATCAGGGCAGGTATTCATTCTCTTCTAGCAGTGTGTGCGTGTGCGTACGTGTGTGTGTGTGCATGCCTACCCATGCTGTTTGTGGAGCTACACCACATCAGTAAACATCCCGTACACAGCAGGTTCAATCCTCCGAACGTCAGGATCCTCCATGACTGCACACACATAGCATATAGAATACATTAGGAATGCATCATACCACTACATTGTTGAATACTTGATTCTGACCGGTACGTTCAAAGGGTGTGCACACTTTAAATAATTAGACACCTGTCTTTTAACAGCACAATTACAACACTAACTTAGCATCAATTTAACAACCTCTGAGACACTAGTTATCCCCAGTATCTTACTTCCTATGAGACACTAGTTATTGTACATAGGAATGCACAATCTAAATATCGATTTTCGTCATATTATTCTTCTTCACGCCATGTTTCTGCAATTAATGGAGGCTAAACGACTGAACTTCGAGATTTCATTCACTGTATTAAAATGGTCTACTTCCGTATACCTGTGCTACGTATTTTTCATTTTCATCAACTTTATACTTTTTGAGTTATTTGCGATTAAACATGCAAAAAACTCCCACAGACATAACAATTAGCCTTTTGACTCCGCCTACTGCCTTGCTCCTTTTGCTTTTGATTCGCTTGTAAAATTCTCCTTTGAGGCACATTTCTCATATTACAGCCAAGGTAACTGCTTCCGTTTTGGGTGTTTTAGTCTTTCGTAGCGCGACACGCTTAATAGCGCACGCGCGTAGCGAGCTGTCTCCCTTAGACTTACGATGCAGAACAGGAGCTGCAATCGTCATAATAGTAATGTAGTAGAAGTGATAATAATAATAACTAGAAAATGTACTCCCATGCGAGGAATTTCTTGTGCGTAGGAATGCCCGTAATTATTGAGATACATTTAGTTGAGGTGTGGAACCCACGCTCTACCGACTGAGCTATGCCGTCCAGTTGATAGCTACCAAATAAGCTGCTAACAGTATTTCACTAGTTTGGCTAGCTAGTCTGCACTGTAATTTCAAGACATGCCCAAAGTTTGATGACAAAAAGACCACCCAAAACATGTCATTTGAGAAATGTGCCTCGAAGGAGAATTTTTACTAGCGATTCGAAGGCAAAAGGAGCAAGGCAGTAGGCAGAGTCAAAAGGCTCAATGTTATGTCTATGGGAGTTTTTTGCATATCTAGAGTGTGCATAGTTCCTATGCACAATAACTAGTGAAATACCGTTAGCAGCTTATTCGGTAGCTGTCAACTGGACGGCATAGCTCAGAGGGTAGAGCGTGGGTTTGATTCCCACCTCAATTATTTTATCTCAATTACTACGGGAATTCCTACGCACAAGTAATTCCTCACGTGGAATTACATTTTCTAGTTATAACCAGTATCTTACTTCCTATGAGACATTAGTTATAACCAGTATCTTACTTCCTATGAGACATTAGTTGTAACCAGTATCTTACTTCCTATCAGACACTAGTTATCCCCAGTATCTTACTTCCTATGTGCTGTAGAACAGGAGACAGTCCCGTCCCTTACTTCCTGTGAGCTGTAGACCAGTTAGGGCTTACACAGCCTGCAGGGAGGATGAGGGGGTTCCAAACATCCGGTTCTGGAGTCATAACACAGAGGCATGGATGTGGACCAGGCCTCCCTGTGTTTGATCCCCAAGGGGGGTCCTGTAATCCAGGTGCTTCAGCCCCGGTGGATCACGTTCGCTTGGCCCGCTATCGCCTGCAGCATATGCTATGTTCAGGGTTCCGTTGGTCACCGTGTGACTATTCTAGCGGTTGAGTTCAGCTCCCTGCTTGCTACTGGAAAACACTGGACACATCCAAACTATAGCTCCTACAGTATAAGATCAACGCTAACCCTCTGCTAATAGAATTCATTCTCCACGGACAGGTCCCTTCACCCGGCCGCCAGCCAACAGCAAGCTAGGGAAGGCTAGCTGCTAAGCTAAAGGAGACAAGCGTTAGGATGGAGTCAGAGTGATGGTGTGCGACCCCCCCCTACCCGTCTGTCGGAGGTGACCAGGCGAACCTCCTGGGACAGTTTCCCCAGCAGGGAGCGGTGGGTCCTCCTGAAGGGATGGATGGTTCCCTGGGGAGACAACATACACTCACTACACGTGGAAATACTTTCACCAATCACGATGCTTCAACACATGCCTACAGCTGGAGTCACCAACTGGTTCCCGGTAGGAGACGTGGTGAGGGAAGGCTGCAAGCGATGGGCAAACCTTACTCAACATCGCCACCAAGTGGTGATGGAGAGTATAACTGTGACATATTATAATAGTGGAGAGTTAACTTAGGTAAATACTGTCCAGATGCAGAGTGGTACAACCACAGTCTGCTACTGGTTATACTGGGAGCCGCCCAGTAGGGCTGTGCCAATTTTTTTAATAAGCGCATGAATGGCTGCTTAGGATGGTCACCGCAAACAGGATGGAATGACCCTCCCAGCCACCGTCCAAGCTGCAGTAGGAAACCCATCTATGAATGTAGTCAATAACACAATGCTAAAGAACCCTTATTAAAGCCTATAGGATATAATTTGAATCTAGAATCTAAATATATTATCTTAACGGGGGGTTGTGAGGTCAGGTAACCAACATCCCCCTGAATGGTGACTCCTCCACACCTTTGTGACCTTACACTCAGATTAGGCCTAGAGCAACATCAACCTGGCCCAGTGGGACTGCCCTTGGCCCGGAAAACTTTCCCGTCCTTTCCAGCCCATGCCTGACCAGGCATGGGCAGAGGGCGCTGCTGTAGAACCCAGTGCTGCAAAACCCATCCTGATTCTGACCCCTCACCGGCCCCACAGGTAAGGTGGACACAAGGCCTCCACTATAGGACAGTAGGATACTTACAAGCATCACATGGCAAACAGGATGTCCATTAAAAGAAAAATCATTGTTTACTGTTCTAATCATGGGTTAGGGTTCTGAAGCTGCTGAATACGTTCTTTAGAAAGCCTCCCTTTTTTACAATGTAAGCACAAGCTATATAACTAAATGAGCTCTATAACTATAGACGCGTCCCATTTTTCTCATTAATTCATAATCAACATCTCAAGCCTTACCAGGACATAGGTGTCGCTCTCCTGCTTCTTCCGGTGCATGAGGAAATCTGATGAAAGAGAAAGGAATGAAGACCAGTTTGAAAACCTCCTGGAAATTGTCTCACCGGCCAGTGTTAACCCAGCTGTTACTCGAGCTCTGCTCACCGTCTTGGACTTAATGTTGTGTGATCATCATCATTGTTCAAGATTGGCCGGTGCTGGCATTCGGCTTCCATCAACTAAATACACACTATACGACACACGATTCCCTCTATCGCACGGAACATATTAAGATATACAGAATGACTCCGCCGATAACCCCGTCAGAGACGCTTGGACAGTAACACTAGAGGTAAGCCTGCTAGCATAACAAACCTCCTGAGTCGCTGGTGTGGAGGACGTCCACCGACACCATGTCGGGCTGGCGGTCCGGCGGGCCCACCTTCCTCTCGGTCACCCCCGACGGCACCACGTCCGGCTTGGAGCCGAACTTTCTGGGGTAGAAGTCTCCGACATTGTGGTGCGGAACACCGGGTGAAGACGTGGACATTCTGCCATCCATCTTCAGCCTCAGAGCGGAAGTCTTCCGTTTGGAAGGTGATTGGCTAGAACGGAACTCTCGACGGGGAAGCTGATTGGCTCAACAGCAGAAGTTTCTTCTTCTGTGGTTTCAAGGGGTCGCTTAGCTCAGGGCTTGTTGGTGCACTGGCGCCGCAAACCCTTCGGAGGAGGAATAGAGCCTCACAGTTAATAAACTACTAGATTTAAATTTGATCCTGAGAGCGAAACAGAGCGAAGCAGATCAAAAGATAACACAATAGAATACATCACATTATAATAGAATAGTTGAATATAGTTTAATTGAATAGGAAACAATAGCAGTTTAGAATATAACAGAATATAAAAAGGTTGAATAGAACAGTAGTAGAGATATCAGTAGAGTAGAATAGTAGGCTAGATAATAGAGTAGAGATAATAGAATAGAAAATAATAGAATAGAGTGGTATAAAATAGAATAGTATGCTACAGAATAGAATAGTGACAACAGATACAAACTGGTATAGCTTATGATGGTGACGGTCATATAAGATATCACCACATTTAAAACTAACATCTAAACGGTTTGGGGTTCCATGGCTCCCTAAGGTGTCTCGTATCCCTCGTCAAGCAGGTGGGCTTGGAGGGCGACAGGGGTGGGTCTCCATCTGAGAGAGATGATTGGTCCAGGGGGGAAGTGTCGAGAGATGTGATTGGTCCAGGGGGGTGTGTCGTTAGGTTATAAAGTGCGACCACCCCCTGTGTTAGACGCAGCGGCTTGCATCTCCAGCCGGGTAGATGGTACCCTTAGCCCGGGGAGCCCCGCTTCTCCCACCCCCGTGACCCGCCGTGGGAGCGGCTCCCGGCGACATGGCGACCCCGTAGGACCCCCGTGAACACGGTAGGGACACGGTGTGTGGCTGGGCTATCCGTGAGGTAGGATCCACCCACAGTGCTAGCCGGCTAATAGACCTGTTATCCGCTAGCTAGCTGACACCTAGCTTCGCAGGATAGCTGCTAGCTGCCTGGACCCTGATCATAGCTTAGCAGGATGGCTGCTTGCAGCCTGGACCCTGATGTAAACATGGGGCACAGCAGTCCGACATCTGTATGGTCTACCACTCAGGGGACCCCTGGCAGAGGCATGTCCCTATTGTGATCTCATGATGATATGGTATAGCTGTTATATTCTATGGTACTATGTTCTATAGTATTCTACAACATAGAATGTATACTATTCCTTTCTATAATGTAGTATATTATCATGTGGTAGTACTTTATTCTCTAGTACTGTACCATGTTGTCCTGGGCCTGTGGTTCCTGCTCCATTCTGTTCAGTTCTGTTCTATCGTATTATACAGTAATATTTTTAAGTAATAGTATTCTATAGTAATAGTAGTATTCTGTAGTAACAGTATTGTATAGTAGGAGTGTATTCTCTAGTAATAGTATTATATAGTAGGACTGTGTTCTATAGTAGTAGTATTATTCACTAGTATTCTGTGGTAATAGTATTTCATAGTAGTATTGTGTACTGCGTGTTGTCTAGTGCGTCCTGCTCCAGCTGCTCAGGTTGTGGCCATGCAGCAGAAGTTGAGTTCCAGACCCTGTGGAAGCTTCAGCTCGGGGTCCGGGGCGGGGCTCTCGTTGAGCTGCTCCCAGTGTGGGGGGAGGGAGCGCTCGGGGACCCGCCCCTCACTACTGAGACACGCAGAGCACCACCGCATCCCCCGTCCCCCAGACGCCCCCCTCCCTCAGCCAGGCGGGGGGGCACGGTGGCGGTGCGGCAGCCTCCCCGGCCCCCGTTGGGGGGAGCAGTCTGTCCTCGGGAGGCGTCGGACGCGGAGCGTGGGCGTGGGGGCCCAGGACAAGGAAGAGGAGGAAGAAGATGGACAAGAGGAAGAGGAGGAGGAGGAAGTGGGGGATGCTATGAAAAAGGAGGAGGGTCTGAGTCAGATCCTCTTCCTCAACCGCCTCCCCAGTCCACATCCCCAAAGACCACCACCAGACCCGGGTCCAGACCCAGACCCAAGGCCACCGCCGGGATCTGGGTCAGACCCAGGAGGACCAGGGTCATCTGTGGAGCTAGGAGGGACAGATGGTCGAAGTGGTACGGTAACTGTTGATCAGCTCCTCTCCTGAAGTGCTCGGTAGCTCCATAGATAGATACACCTGTACACTTACATCCTTTACCTGGGTGGCTTCTCTAGGCTCTATAGATGGATACACCTGTACACTTACATCCTTTACCTGGGTGGCTTCTCTAGGCTCTATTGATGGATACACCTGTACACTTACATCCTTTACCTGGGTGGCATTACTGGGCCCCTCCGACACATGGTAGTGGTTGAATAAACCAGTTACTTGTAGTGATGGAAGAATGTTACAGGCAGGGCTGTGTGGTATCCTGCCTATCTGACTCAGGTGAGGTGAGGCTGCTCAAACCAGCTGTCACATGCACGCCACGCATTAATCTATATCTATGTATAGTTATATATAGTTATGTATGTATGTAGTTCTATATATATACATATAGAACTATGTATAGTTCCGCATATCTATGTTATATGTGTATAGTTCTATACATATAGATAAGTATAGAATAGTTGTATATCATGATGTTGTTTGTGTGCAGACTACTGGAGGTTCTCCGGGCTAGAGGCGGCGGTGCGCGGGCGGCTAGCTGTGTTGCTGCGCGCAGCCGACAGCAGCATGCAGCGGCGGCTAGCGCGCGTTAGCTGGGAGCTAGCCCAGACGGACACGGCGCTGCTGTGTGAGCACGCTCACCGGCAGCACCTGGCACGGGAGCGGCAGCGCGCGGCGGAGAGGCAGCGCTCGCTGAGCCGTCAGGTGGACGGTGTCGTCATGGTGATCGCCGCTCTGAGGGAGCAGCTCAGTGCCTCGGAGGACCGGCTGGAGCAGCGGGAGAGGTAGCTCCTTAGCACCTAGCCAGCTCAATATGCAGAAGAAAGGACTAGCTAGCCCCTGATACCTCAAAAAAGAGCGGCGAGGTGGCTAGGTTGCTAGCTTCCAACTCAACTTTACCTCACGATAGAGCAGCAGGGGCTGCAGCTCTAGCTTGCCAGCTAGACTCTAGCTAACCTCTTGGACTGTGTTTCCTGTTTCCTGTTGCTGTCCCAGAGAGGCTCTGAGCATCCAGAGCTTCCTGGCGGCCGCGGTGCGGCAGGAGACCAGCGGGAGGGTCCGGGTCCAGCGCTTCATCGAGACCCTGCTGGAGAGGATCGCTCTGGCAGAGCGGCTGGTTCAGCTCTACCAGGAGGAGTACTACCAGAGAGACCGCCCCCCCACACGCACTCACACACAGGTACACACACACACACACGGGCACAAACACACATGTTCACACATGGGTACACACACACAGACACACATGTACACCCACGTACACACACACACACACACACACACACTTTCAAAGTGCTTCTAAATTCCTCACCAATGGTGCAGCTCAAAGGCCTTGTAGATCTCTCCACCTCTGTAGGCTTGTCCACATTAGTTGTAGTTCATCAATGTTTCTACATGTCCTGAATGAACATCTGGTCTCCTCAGCAGCTCACTGAGCACACTCCACACAGGATGTCCAAGAGCAGGCGAGTGGCTCTCCGTCACCATAACACCACCACATGACATCAGCACCAACATGATGTCATCACCAAAACTACTTCATCACCATCATGACCTCACCAACATCATGACATCACTCCATGAGGCCACATGCTGACATATCACAATCTCATTTTGTTCGACAAGATGGCCACCTCTAAGTGACTGTTTCCTGTTTCTTACTTTCAGGTCAGCTGGGGGTCAACCATACTCTGGGCCCCATGACAACAGAAGCCCTACCTCCTCCTCCTCCTCCAGGCCCAGCCTGGACCAGGACCAGGACCAGGAGTGGGTCTGGGAGCCAAGGCAGCGCTGCAGGTCTCTGGGCTATGAGGTGTAGAGGAGCACCAGCACCTCCTCCTCCTCTTCCTCCAGGAGACCAGCTAGGACATGTTAGCTGAACTTAGACCACCAGCACTACAACACTATAACACACACAACACAACGACAATATAACACAACAACAATACAAAGCGACAACAATATAACATGACAACAATATAACATGACAACAATACAATGCAACAACAATATAACATGACAACAATATAACATGACAACAATACAATGCAACAACAATATAACACAATACAATACAACAACACGTATCGTCACAATTCAACCATGCACACATGAACACAGACTCACTACACCTGCAGGTTGGTTGCTAACGTACGGGGGGGCTGTCTGCTGTCACCTTTAACCTTTGGACTGGGCTCTGAGTGACCCAGTGACCCACGCCATACACACACACATGTATATAATGTACTGCCTCCCAGACCCCAGATGCCTGCTGGGAAATGTATCTTTGCTGTAAAGGGTTTTAGGGTTTTAACTGTTAGTATATATTTTGTAAATTCTGTGTCCAGAACTTGTTGTATGAAAATGCTTCAAACATTTAAACTGATAATTAATCGAAGGGAAATTAATAAAGTGTGTGTGTGTGTGTGTGTGCGCGCGCGTGTGTATGCGCACGCATGGGGTAGCTATGAAAAATATGTTTTATGCGTAGCACCAGGGCTAATTCAGTGCTCTTTTACCAGAGCGTCAGAAAGCAAAGCAGAGCACATACAAAACACTGACAATGAGTCTGAATCCTACACACACAAGAAGGTGTGATGTCTTGGTGGTAGAGTTACGTCCTCATGTCCCGGTGGTAGAGGTACATCCTGAAGTCCCGGTGGTAGAGTGACGTCCTGACGCCCCGGTGGTAGAGTTACGTCCTGACATCCCGGTGGTAGAGTTACGTCCTGACATCCCGGTGGTAGAGTTACATCCTGAGGTCCTGGTGGTAGAGTTACGTTATGTGCTGACGTCCCGGTGGTAGAGTTACGTCCTGACATCCCGGTGGTAGAGTTACATCTTGACGTCCCGGTGGTAGAGTTACATCCTGAGGTCCTGGTGGTAGAGTTATGTCCTGACACCCTGGTGGTAGAGCTATATCTTGACGTCCCGGTGGTACAGTTACATCCTGACATCCCGGTGGTAGAGTTACATCCTGAGGTCCGGGTGGTAGAGTTACGTTACGTCCTGACGTCCCGGTGGTACAGTTACATCCTGACTTCCCGGTGGTAGAGTTACATCCTGAGGTCCGGGTGGTAGAGTTACGTTACGTCCTGACTTCCCGGTGGTAGAGGTACGTCCTGATGTCCCGGTGGTAGAGGTACGTCCTGATGTCCCGGTGGTACAGTTACAGCCTGACATCCCGGTGGTAGAGTTACGTCCTGACGTCCCGGTGGTAGAGTTATGTCCTGACGTCCTGGTGGTAGAGTTACATCCTGATGTCCCGGTGGTAGAGTTACGTCGTGATGTCCTGGTGATAGAGTTACATCTTGACGTCCCGGTGGTAGAGTTACGTCGTGACATCCTGGTGATAGAGTTACGTCCTGACATCCCGGTGGTACAGTTACGTCCTGACATCCCGGTCGTAGAGTTACATCCTGAGGGCCTGGTGGTAGAGTTACGTTACGTCCTGACGTCCTGGTGGTAGAGTAATGTTATGTCCTGACGTCCTGTGTTCAGTCTGTAGAACATTGTTAGAGGAACCTTCTGTATACCACTGTACTGTGAAAATCTGAATTAAACATGTATCCAACATCTCTCCTTGAATGTCCTCCTGCTCCAAAAAACACAAGTATTGCTACACTCATTATCCCTGAAATAGCACTGACTATGGAGTACTTTTGATACTAGTACTTTCAGTACTTTAAATTATGTGTTTAGTATGAAATATGATGCACTATATGGTGTACATGTTTTGTTTTGGTACCTGTGTTAGAGTATCTACTGTATGTTGAGGTCAGAATCTGTTGAGAAACAGATTGTATTGAGGTCAGAGTACAATTTGAGGAACAGAGTATATGTTGAGGAACAGAAGACGTGTTGAGGTAC
Source organism: Phycis phycis (assembly GCA_900302335.1). NCBI lineage: Eukaryota > Metazoa > Chordata > Actinopteri > Gadiformes > Phycidae > Phycis > Phycis phycis. Next base: position 10,793 of record OMKQ01095712.1, read on the forward strand.
GGAGTATGTGCAGGTGGTTGTACACCGTCACTGAGGTCCAGGGGTCGATTAGTTCGGAGAGAGGGCAGCAGATCCCCCGAGCGCACCTCCTGTTGGCCGCACAGGGGAACTGCAGCCGCACTCTCAGCCGGTCACCGTCCAGAGACAGGGAGACTGAGGGAGCGCTGAACGCTGGTGAAAGGGCGAACACGGACATTAATTGTAGTATTTATTGTACAATTCGTCGCAAGATTTGGGCAAAAATATGAACTATGAAATACGAACAATTTGATCGGAATTACGCACAACTAATCAACTAAGAATCCAAGTCGTAGGCCTTATGTTCGCATATATACTGTATATGGGAGCCACCGGCCACGCCGTCACGGACGCCCAGACGGATCATGTTGTACAGGTCAAAGTGGGAGAAGGCCCGGGACAGCTCACAGCTCTGGGAGGAGATCCACACGCACCACGCCACGTCCTTCCAGGGAGCCCTATGATACCGCACACACAGAATGGCTACGGCACTCGCACGCACGCAGAAATACAAAGCCTGGATGCAGACGATGGGTGGAATGACGCAAACGGGACATTAAGAGAAATATATTTTTATATGTATATATATTTTTGAAGTTGCCTGACATCGCCACCTGGGGAGTTGCACCCCAGGAAATATACTAAACAGAACCCTTAACAGAAGGTCTCACAGATTCGCCACACCAGTAATTTATTTAAGAGGACGGGAGACGGACTTGCAAATATAACAAAGCTTTATTGATAAGAATTTAGTAGACGGCATGGGTGTCAAAATAAATCGCTGTTAATCGCGGTAAATAAATAAACAAACAATGGCAGGAACGGGGCTATGACTTGGCGGACAGACTAAAGCCAAAAAGGGGGAAGGGACCCAACTCAAACCAATGAAAAGCACCACGTGCCACGCCAAGTTAAGGGGAGTGAGAGGGAAACCACCACCGGGTAAGTTTGCCGCACACAGCACCAGCTCCTGCCCTGAAAAGACACTCACGCTGATGCGTAAGCGTATGCGACCTGCCGTGTCCTGTGTGCAGACTTGCTGCATCATTACGCGGCCAAAACGCATGATAGTGGAGTTCTCCACTTGGGGCAGACCACAGTACTATCAGATCGGAAATAGTACAAAGGCACGTGTATTGCGTCCTCATGTAAATAAACAAACGTAACCAACGCGATCTGTCGCCAGCTGGTCTGACGTGCATGCTTGTCGCTATGCACATAAAGACTGTGATCATACAGGTGTGGGAAATTGGGGACTAGGTCCGGCAGTCTCTCCTCGAAACTTTCCGCCATGCTAATAATAACTTCCCCGACTCTGACCTCCAGGTCACTGTGTTTATTTGCACGGTCGCCCCCCAAGTTTCCTGTCAGTATTGCATCTTGCGGACGCGTCGTGTTCGCTTGCGACGACGTGCGCGACCGACGCAGCCATGATCCACACACGTATGCGTTGTCTGCGGCAAGTGAATTCCAGCCGTTACGGCCTAAACGCATGATAGTGGAGGTCTCCACGTGGGGCAGACCACAGTAATATCAGATGATTTGTAATAGCATATGTTTACTGGGGCATTATGGGTGTTCTTTTCCTCTTGGCTCACCTTATAATAAAAAAGTCACTTTAGATAAGTGTCTTCTAAATAACCATAATAATTGCTCATTATCTATTAACAGGCACCACCCTCTCTGCTGGGCAGCGGACCTACAACTACCGTCATTGCAGAGCGAGGAGGGTGGTTGAAAATGCTTTTGGCGTTCTTGCTGCCAGGTGGAGGGAAGGCCATGGACTGCTGAGGATGTAACCAAGGCGTGCGTGGCTCGGCACAACTTCCTGTGTTCAGTCAACCAAGTTGAGCGGGCAATGTACATCCCCGGCAGCTTTGTTGATGCAGACGATGCACCAGGAGAATGGAGGCAAGCAGTTGCAGGAGACACCAACTTCATCCGCACAGGACGTCTCTCGACCGACCGCGCCACTCAGCTTGGTTGTCAAGTACGGAGCTGTCCAACAAATTATTTTCAGACCCAGGCTGGCACGTTTGCCTATCAAGACACTGTGCTCCAACGAGGCATGCTACCTCAGTTGACCGGATTAGTATTTTTCTGTTTCATTTGTTCGTGAGTGAGTGCGTGCGTGCATGAGAGAATATACAATGAATGTCACGGTTAGCGGTGGAGGTGGACCCAGACGCAGAGAGTAGTCGCCGCCACAAGTAGATTTGACCTTTTTAATGATACTCACAAGGACAGGTTTAGGACAGGGACAGGCAAACGACAACTAACATGTACAACGACAAGACTCGAACAAGGACTCAACAGAAGACAACACTTAAATACACTTAAAGAACTAATTGCCAACACAGGACAGGTGAGGGAACAAGGCACAGGTGAACACAATGGGGCAATCAAGAGGAAAACAGGACGCAGGGGAAACCAACCAATGTTCGTCACCACATGACGATAAAGACCATGACAATGAAATTGTTATTGAATAAAAAAAAATTTATTTGTCCCAAAATTGGTTGCTTTAATGATGTCCCATACAGAACAAATACATGTAAACACTATTCTGCTGTAAACATTGTAACAAAACTGGGGTCAATTTCCCCCAAGTGTAAACACATTTGTAAACATTGAAACAAAACTGGGGCACTTGGGCCCAAAACGTGCATATGGCCTAATGTAAATCACACACTTGCATGACCCGTTTTACTTCCCATGTGTGTTCTGCGACCGTTTGGTGCGTCGGTGGCGCACGTCGTCGCGAGCGAACACGACGCGTCTGCAAGATGCAATACTGACAAGAAACTTGGGGGCGATCGTGCGAATAAACTGACCTCGAGGTCAGAGTCGGGGAAGTTATTATTAGCATGGCGGAAAGTTTCCGGAAGAGACTGTCGGACCTAGCCCCCAATTTCCCGCACCTCTATGATCGCACTTTCTATGCATAGCGATAAGCATGCATGTCAGACCAGCGGGCGACAGATCGCGTTGGTTATGGGTGTTGATGCAGAGCACCTTGTAGGAACATACCTGCTCTTGTAGGAACATACCTACATCATTTCCAAAACTGGAATAGATATTTTGGGCTGCACGCCGCTCCTCCCTGACCTCATCTGGCCTCTGGTGGAGGGCGGCATCCACGGTGTCCATCTCAGGGGTTCGCCTCCTCATCCTCCTGACAGCAGCCCCAGAAGGCGTAGAAGATGCAGAGGATGTGGATGCAGATGTTGAGGATGAACAAGGTGGGACAGGTTGTGGCGTAGGGTTGGAAGGTGGAGATGAGGGTGGGAGAGATGTACTACGTGGCATGGAGGGCACAGATAATGGAGGTGAGATGGTGGCAGAAGATGTGCCAGAGCCCGGTGTGTCAGACTCTTCATCCATCTATGAACTGTCATATTAAAATACTTGGTATATGAACATAAGAAACTTGACTGAGTTAAGAGCTTACAAAAGGTAGGTCTATTACTATCCTAATTGTGACTAGCATCTGCAAGGTTAGTGATAGTAACCTAAATCATGATACTGTATTGATCCCCAGGGGAAATTCAAAATAGAGAGCGATGTAGAGATGTTTTAACCGCCAAAAGGCAAACTTAAAAGCAATAAACACTTACGCTGTTGTAGTGAGGAAAATTACTTTCTGTTCTCCTATGGGAAATTACATTTTGAAGCCTGCTCAGGCGTTTTATGATAGAGGGACAGAAGATCTCTTCTGCCCCACTCAGCTTGTTTGGCACGCACATAGCGGTGCCTGATGCCTTTCCACTTGTTTTTGCATGTTTCTGCATCAACACCCGTAACCAAGGCGATCTGTCGCCCGCTGGTCTGACATGCATGCTTATCGCTATGCATAGAAAGTGCGATCATAGAGGTGCGGGAAATTGGGGACTAGGTCCGACAGTCTCTTCCCGAAACTTTCCGCCATGCTAATAATAACTTCCCCGACTCGGACCTCGAGGTCAGT